>JASVEL010010844.1:0-87894 GCA_032618575.1 Nicotiana noctiflora | reverse complement strand
CAGCATGTTGAAGGGACTGTCAGTGGGTCTGTTTATCACTGTGTGTGCAGTGTAATTGGAAAACATAAGTAACATGGGAGCTATCTGGCAGGGTAAGGGGTTTTGAATAGAAAAACAGGTTACTAGTACGCTTTTGGATTAAAAAATGAGATTTAAACATTAAGTGATGGGCTGGGCAGAGAATATTAGGGCAAGAAGTTTATTTTACATTGTTAAGTGCTCTTAAGAGCTGGACAGTCAGTGCATATGTGGAGGTTAAGCAGGCTGGCCTGGCCTTTAGTTTGGTTATAAATAGATAGACACATTCAGAGAACTAGGAAACTAGACAGAAAGAGAACATTGAAATACATACAGTAGGGGGCTGAGAGTACACGTACACAAGAATATAGATAGAGAGAGCTAGTAAATATAGGCCAAGAGACTGTTTCGATTGGCCTTTGGGTACTGCTTCGTGTGTGTTAGTTGGGAGTGGCTGAGTGTTGGTCATTTGTTCGCTTGTTGTTCCTGTGCTGGTTACTGATCTCCTGCTGCATTGTTACTGCTGTGTTTGCATTGTTACTGCTGTTGGGTTGTCTGCTGGTGGGTTCTTTGTTGCTGTGGTTGTATTATTGTTACTGCTGGTCGTAGTTCTTTTACTGGTCGTTACTTGGTGTGACTGTTTGTTTCTGCTACGAATTGGCCCTGGGTTATCAACTGTTTTGAGCTGCACTTGGATTGTGTTGCTGGTACATTGCTTGCATTGCTGTTGCTGTTGTTCATTGCTACTGCTGACCTTCTCTTTGCTTCACTGTTTTCAAATTTTCCAGGTATACTTTACCCCCTGACAATAGGAAGTTCGACAATTGCACCTATACTGTTTTGCAGAATCAAGTGATGCAATTTTTATAATATGATGCCTTTGTTTTCATTGGATATTTGTAATGTTGAAGAGATAGACTCATCATAAATGAACTTGCATTTGATATTAGATAAGATAGTTTAAACTCATCGCTTGTTAATACTGGATGATGAACAATACTGTTTCGGGTGTAAATTGTCATGTTGAAATTGGGTAATGAGTGGCTAATAGTAGAAGCTTTACATTATTGCTTAATCGTACAGTAAATTTAGTTGTTTAATGTTTAGTAGTTATAGTATTAATTTTAGTTTTTGCCTATGCCATTGAGGTTGATATTAGAGTCATACCTAGGAATGAATTCACAAACTAACAACTCCGTCTCAATCCCTTCTATAAGATAATTAATGTGTTGTTTAAATTAATGTTGACAAGTTAAGAAGTAGTTTATGCGATGGAGATTCACGTTAAATAGAAGCGAATGTCATTAGTACTTAGGCAGATTTACGTTTAGAAACGGACGAATTAATTACTACTTAGGATCTATAAGTATCTACCTCATCATACGAAAGGCTGGTATCCGGATGGGCTTTAAAGTCATGTTCGCTCAACCTCTTTTATATTGGGCTCATTTGAGGTCCAAAAGCAAGGCCCAAATTTTGTAGGTGTACACAGACCTGTTTTCTTGTAATAAGAAGTATATTGGTTTAGACCGTAGTAAGAACATTCCGCGAATGGCCCGGTCAGATGGTACTAAAAAACTTTTCTGGTTTGGATCAAGAGTTGTCATATGGGATGTAATTAGGCCCAATAGGAAATAAACCCGAACTCTTATGAGTTTGCGCCTCGAAAATACCAAACTATTGGGTAATGAGTAAATAAGTAGGATTTTCTTCGTTATTAGAGACAAAACAAGTAGAAAAATACAGTACGCTTTAAGTATGACCTTGAATAAAAATGGGTTGAGCCTCGTCATATTAAATATACTGTTGCAGGGCCCTCTAATAAATTGTTATAAAAATTCTAGACTCGGAAGGACCGTTTAGCAAATTTCGCGGTCTTTCCAAAAGTTAAATAGACAATAGACTCTTTAGACACGATTGAAATAAAAATTACTTTCCTGAATACGGGTGCGCATTTATGTGACCCAAATCTTACTCTCGGCGAAACTGAAATACGTTAGAGTCGCAGGCGTACTGGTTACGATGCGGCTCGAGATGTGTTTTCGTAACGTCGCAATTCTTCTAAAAATAAGAGCGGAGCATTAAAAGCACATAGTTAAAATATATAAAAGAATCGGATAGAAACAGAAATCGCAATTGAGCGACCGTGCTAAAACCACGGAATCCGGGAATGCCTAACACCTTCTCCCGGGTTAACAGAATTCCTTATCCAGATTTCTAAGTTTCGCAGACTGTATTATAGAGCCATAAATTTCCTCGGTTCAGGATTAAACCGGTGACTTGGAACACCATTATTTTTCCAAGTGGCGACTCTGAATTTAATAAATTAATCCCGTCTCGATTGTCCTTTAATTGGAAGAAACTCCCTTGCGCCCTCGCGGGCGCGTAAAAAGGAGGTGTGACACCGGTTCGGGGTCTAAGAATTCGAGCTCATTTAAATTGTTGTTTTGTCTATATCTGATTTTATTACATGTTTAATTAATGTGCTACATGTCTACCGCTTTGATATTAGTTGCACTGTATATACAAACTGCTATATGTTTACCGCTTTGATATTGCGTGAACCGTATATAAAATTGTGCCGAAAACCCGTCTCTTCCTACCCCGGGGATGTGCTTACTGGTTGAGACTCCCCTTTCTGTTAGTGTCAATACCAAAGTAAGAAAAGAGGCAGGATAAGTTACAAAGCTGGACGATCCCGCGGGTCCCCGGTACGTAGCTCCCTCCTCAAATCCGAGTCGTCCGCTCGGGTACACGGCCTAGTACCATTGAAAAGCATCAGGATATTGAGCCTAGATTCAGGACGTTTATTTGCATCATCTCTGACTTAGGGGACTCAACACAGGGGTTGGGTCCGTCTAGGACAGGTAACCCGAAAGGAAAGACCATCTTGCCATATCATATTTGTTGTGAGCATTTATTTAGACTGGCATGCTGACCGGGTTCCTTTAAATACCGAAGAAAAACGAAAAAAAAAAGCACAAAAGGAAATAGTATGGGGAAGTAAATATCTTTCAGAAAAATACAAAAATACGTTTCACCCACAAGTCCACGAATTTAGTTTGCCAATAAAAGACGGCAGAAGATTGACTTTGCCGACAAAATGGGTTTTTGACAAAATGTGTTTTTTTTTACAGTCAATAAAGGAAAGATAGTTGTTTTGACGGACCGAACTACGCGAGTTTGATTCTCACCGAGTGTGAGATACGTAGGCAACCTTTAAACGGGTCCAACTCCCATGTATTTCAAAATAAGTTTTAAATGGCGAAACGCCAAGATATTTAATTTTGCCTTAACGACCACTTTTTTGACTAGTCAATTCCTGGGGCCCGTTTCGTTTTTTTAGAAAAGATAGTTTTTTGGGCAAATAAATATTTCGCTTTCATCTAAGAATTACCTTAAATAAATGTGCAGAATGAGCACGAGTCAGAATACAACCGAAGCTATCATAAACAAGGTCCCCTTAAGTTTGCACAGGTGGTGGAGCGACTTGGGCGAGCAAGGACAAGATGCCGTTAAGTTGTACTTGGGAGATCTAGTAGGGCTGCTAAAAATTCCCCCGAGAGGAGACATCATACGAGCTTTGATCTCATTCTGGGATCCGGCACACAATGTGTTCCACTTTTCAGACTTTGAACTCACACCAACACTGGAAGAATTAGCCGGATATGTCGGAAGACCAAAAGTCCCTATGAGGGAACAATACCTTATTGCACCAAGGGTAGTGACAGTACATCGGTTTTTGGATACGGTAAAGATCCGCAGAACTGTACACAACCCAGACTTATCAGAAGGGTTCTGCACTTTGGCATTTCTGTATGACAAATATGGTCACTATGGGGGCTTCAACAAACACGAAAGCAAAATCTGCAGCGGGGACAATCGGTTAAAATGGGAGGAGCATAGACGCATCGCCTTCATGATAGCTTTCCTAGGTTCATTGATATTTCCTAGAAAGGATGGGAACATCAACATACATGTGGCAGGGGTCGTCAGTACTTTGATGAAACAAAACAACAGTACTTTGGCTCCCATGATAATATCAGACATCTTTCGTGCACTCACCATCTGCAAAGCCGGAGGGACTTTCTTTGAAGCTTGCAATGTATTGCTCCAAATGTGGATGATCGATCACTTATGTCGTCATCCGCAATTTATGAGGTATAGTTCACCGAAGAAAACTTGTATAGAAGAATTTCCTGCGAGGGTCGAGGGACATGAGTTGCCAGAGGGGATCAACGGATGGATACGACTTTTGCGTTCGACCACAGCCAGCGGAATAGAATGGACGTTTGGTTGGCTACCCGTGGAAGAAGTCATATATGCATCAGCCGCAGAATCATATTTATTGCTAATGGGCCTCAACAACATCCAGCCCTACGCACCAGGTCGAGTATTGAGACAGTTGGGACGATGCCAAATAATCCCAAAAGAAGAAGACCTCAGCCCGCATGTAGTTGAAATTGGACCAGGAGGACAGTTCCCCGAAGCACTGGTCCGAAAGATTTGGAGTGAGTGTCAGACATTAAAAATAGACACTCGGGTGCGAGATCGAGCTCGGGGCGAAGTATCGTCGGAATATCCCGCATGGTATAGTAGAGATCTGGAGCATCAAAGGCCCGCAAAAAGGCCTCACCTCAGGGAGTTTGCTGGAGCGTCACGAGAACAATGGGACTGGTTGGCCAGAGAAGAAGCCTATAGAACAAAGATCAGCAGGATAGAACAACGGACCCAAGAACTCCAATTTGAAATGGATGTGCAAACTGCCGCCAACGAAGGAGATAAAAAGAAATTGGCACAAGAAAACGACTTCCTGAGAGCTCAAATCCAGCAAATGAAAAGGGATGCTGACAGACAGTTGAGGAGTCGGGCAGACGAAAAACTGATAAAGGGTTTGAAAAGCCAGGTTGCCGATGTCCAAAGAGAATTGGAAGAGTCTAAGGCCCAAACAGTGAGGATCCGAGCTAGCTGGAGAAAGGAGGCACATCAACATGCACTTCACCTACAACGGGTGGAAGAGGATTACACCGATATCGTCACCAGTTTAAGGGAAGCAAATGTTGTCCTCAGAGAACGGGTTTTCAAGCAAGCCCAAGATGCCAGAGCGGACCTCGACCGTTGCCACAATCTGATGGCTCGACTGCAAGAACAAATAGACAGGCTCTTAGACCAAGTCACCAACAACGCTCGAAGATTGGGGACGAAAAACCAGCAGATAGAGCGGCTACTCGGAGAAAGGGACATGATCAAGGACCGAATTGGAGAAATCGGGCACTATGTCACCATGAAGTGCCTAGCTTGTGAACGAATGCCCCGCGCCGACCTTTTCGCTTCAATTATGGGTTATGTTCATCGGATCATGGAAGAGCTGAGGGGACTACATAAGGACCTCACACCAAGGCCCGCGGCAAGGCCGAATGATGCCTCGCGGGCCCCCAGGGATTTTAGGGCATTAGATTTTTGATTAAAAAATGTATTTTGAAATGTTGGCATTTTTATCTTTACTTTCCCAAGTCAAGCATTTTTCTTTTGTTTTTGCTGATTATTGTAAGACGTGTTTTGTAACTGCACGGTTTTTGATATAAAAGTTACTGAATTTTGCCACAATCTTGTTAACAGAACTACGCTCGGTCTGATTCACGCAAAAACGTGATACGTAGGCAATCCGCATAAGATTCGACCACCACTAAAAAGAAAGAAAAAGAATCCAAAGGTTAAATAACAATAAGGCTTGCAAAGATAGTCGAAAAAGAAAAAGAAAAAAAAAAGAAGAAAAGAAAAAGAAAAAAGGCCGGAATGACGCATGTTAAGAGTACATGTAGAAATGGTTATTTGGTTAGGTGCATTGCATCCAACGTGCTATAACATATCTGTCAAACTCGGTGAACTAACAAGTTTGTTGCATTTCCAGAAAGTTTAGCAGTTGGTTTGACAGAATATACTGGCCAGCCATCACTACCGTACTAGATCCAAAGGACCGGTTACAGTAAGCATGTCTAGTTCTGGCAAGAGTCTCGAGGAAGAAAAATCCGAGCTACAAATCATGAAAGAAGAGGTAGACCGGTTAAAACAACAGATAACAGAGATGCACCTGGCCTGGGCCAGGGAACAGTCTTCACCAAACCGCCCTACTTTCGCCTCAGCTCCGGAACATCCGCCCATCGATCCTTCAACAAGCGCCCCGAGCTATCCATACTTTCAGGGGGAAAACCCATATGCCACCCACATTCCACCAGCCAAACCAAATCCTCCTCCAGCCACCCCTGTTTTTGTGGCACCTCCACCTGCTCCTCTGCAAAGGCCGGCCAGCGAGCCATATGTTCAGATCCATGACAACTCTTACTATCCTCCAGAGCCTACTTTCAGGGCTCCCGAACCACAATCACATACACCTCATTGGGATAATCCGGCAGAACCGGAAAAACACTTCCAAAGTTCGGAACACGAGGAAGTTGCCAGAAAAGTTAAAAGCCTGGAGCAGTCCTTCAGGAACATGCACGGTTTAGGCAACCAGGTCAGCGTCGCCTATAAAGATCTATGTCCATTTCCGGACGTCCAGTTGCCAGCAGGATTTAAAATGCCCAAATTCGACCTATACGAGGGGCATGGTGACCCAGTGGCCCACCTGCGGGGGTTTTGCAGTAAAATGAGAGGGGCCGGAGGACGGGACGAACTTCTGATAGCTTACTTCGGCCAGAGTCTGGGAGGATCGGCATTGGAGTGGTACACTAGACAGGATCCCAGTAGATGGTTTACGTGGGATGATCTGGCTCAAGCTTTTATCGGCCAGTTCCAATACAATCTTGAGATAATCCCCGACCGCCTATCATTGCTAAAAATAGAGAAGAAGCCTGCCGAAAGCTTCAGGGAATTTGGTTTCCGATGGAGGGAACAGGCGGCCAGGGTAGATCCGCCGATGAGAGAAAGCGAGATGGTGGACTACTTCTTGCAGACATTAGAGCCCACCTACTTCGGACATCTGGTAACGTCCGTAGGCAAATCATTCACTGAGGTGATAAAAATGGGGGGTATGATCGAGGAGGGTTTGAAGGCCAACAAGATCACGAGTTACTCAGCACTGAAAGCCACCACTCAGGCTATCCAAAGCGGTACTGGAGGAGTACTGGGGAAGAAGAGGAGAGAGGAAGTGGCGGCCGTCGAGTCCGGGGCATGGTTCAAAAATAAAGGCCCCGCACCCCAATATAGCCCACCCCAACCTCACCACCAAAATTACCCCCACAACCCATATAGCTACCCGCAACATTACTATCCCGCACCTGATCCTCATTTTACTGTCCACCATGCACAGTCATATTCTGCACCTCCCGCTCATGCACCGTGGCGGGCACCAAACCCCCAGAACAATCATCCACCCCCAAGAGCTTACAGAAACCCCTCGGGCGCGAGTTTCCGTCCGAACCAGGCATTCAGGGGCGACAAGGCGCCGAGGCCAAAGACTTTCACTCCCTTAGGAGAGTCTTACACCAGTCTGTTCCACCGGTTGAAGCAAGTAGGGTTGCTAAATCCGGTTGAAGCTAAGCTACCAAACCCTCTTCCGAAGAACCTAGACCATTCAGTAAATTGTGCCTACTGTTCGGGATGTCCGGGACATGATACAGAAAAGTGTTGGAGGCTGAAGACGGCCATCCAGGAGCTCATCGACACCCGCAGGATCGAGGTCCAGACTCCAACAGAGCCCAACATCAACCAAAACCCGCTCCCAACTCATCATGAGACCAATATGATCGAGTTGGTACGGGCGGAGGAAGGAAAGGAGAAAGCCTCTCAGACCGTAATGATGATTAAGTCTAGCGGGGCAGGAACGAGAAAAGGGCCAAGCTGTGATGAGTCGCCCAGTTGCAAGAAAGACATACCAGGAGAGTCAGAAGCAGGAAAGGAAAGTGCGAACGAAGCACCGGCGAAACCGGCCAAGATAGTTGTACCAGGGGCAGCAATCAAGCCCATCTTGACAGTAGCAGGCGTTCGAATGGATCCTTTCATCATCCAGCCGGCAACACAGTTGCCAATAACTGATAGCCGGGCTGTTCCGTGGAATTATGCTCGGATTACGACGACCTACAGAGGAAAGGAGGTGAAAGAGGAAGTTTGTGAAGCCCAAGGGTTGACCCGCTCGGGGAGATGTTTTGCCCCTGCGGAATTGAGGAAGACCACTCCGGCAGCATTGAAAAAGCCGGTAACTGATGAAGAGGCAGAAGAATTCTTGAAAAAGATGAAGCTGCATGACTACTCTGTCTTAGAGCAGTTAAAGAAGACTCCGGCACAAATATCATTGCTGTCCTTGCTGATACATTCCGAAGAACATCGGCAAGCGTTGATGAAAGTCCTGAATGAGGCACATGTACCGGATAAAATCTCAGTGAGCCATTTGGAGAAGATCACCAATAGGATCTTCGAAGCAAATCGAATCACCTTCACCGATGACGAGTTGCCTGAGGAAGGCACTGAGCATAACAGGGCTTTGTATCTTACGGTGAAGTGTGAAGAGGCGGTGGTTACCAAAGTCTTGGTCGATAATGGGTCCAGTGCTAACATTTGTCCTCTCTCTACACTGGGCAAATTGAAGGTAGACATCGGCAGGGTACGCAAGAACAGCGTATGTGTTCGAGGGTTCGACGGAGGAGGCAAAGCGTCGGTCGGTGACATAGTGCTAGTCTTGACAATCGGGCCAGTGGAGTTCACCATGGAATTCCAGGTGCTGGACATGGTGGTGTCATATAACCTCCTAATAGGGCGACCATGGATTCATGCCGCAAGAGCAGTTCCGTCCAGCTTACACCAGCTCGTCAAGTTTGAATGGGACCAGCAGGAGATCGTCGTCCACGGAGAGAACGATCCACAATCAGGCACCATCATTCCCTTTGTTGAAACAGAAGAAGACGTTGGGCCGTGGGTGTATCAGGTTCTGCGATGTGGTGCCCGCCCACCGAGTTCCGGAAGGGGAATGTATTCCCGGCGACAGAACAATTACTGCGGATGTCACGGTGGCGCATGAAATGTTGCGACATGGTTTCGTACCCGGTAAAGGGTTAGGTGCATCTCTGCAAGGAATTATACAACCGGTATCAGTGGTCGAAAACTTGGGAACCTTCGGCTTGGGATTCCAGCCAACCTCAGAGGACATCCGGCGAGCAAAGAGGAGCAAGCAGAAAACATGGGTGCTCCCAAAGCCTGTTCCACGCCTTTCCCAATCTTTTGTCAGGTCCGGAGCAAGAGGACATCCAGCGCCAAAGATTCCCGGTCCTACGGTCAGGCCAGATGAAGAGTTCTTCAGGAAGTTCGAAAACCTATTCACAGATGTATGTATGCTCGAAGATGGTGAAGGATCCAGCCATGCCGAGATACAATTTGTGGGACCAAAGGCAAAACTGAATAACTGGAAGGCTACTCCTCTCCCTGTCCGGAAGGAGTCTTGGTAGTTTGTCTTGGATTGTTTTTCTTTCGAAATTTTGTATTGGGGGCTTGTCCCCTGAGTAAAATCCCTTTGTTTTTAGTTCATTTTTGATTTAAGTTTGCAGTTTGTTTTCCCTTTGTACAGTTCCCATTAATGAAATGTGGTTCCTTTGCGTCTAATTTTGTTTATCTTTTTCCTTCTTTTTACTTTTTCTGAACAGCCTTCTTGCAACTGATCTTAATGATATGGCGCGCTTAAAGATTAATCAACCCAGTCTAGAAAGTCAATCGGGTTTGGAAATAATAACACGTGAAATAAGAAGTGACGAGAGTGAGTCAGAGTACGGCGATGATGAAGCCGTGGAAGAAATCGGTGAAGAATTAAGTCACTTCGAGGAAAAGCCCAAACCGAACTTAAATGATACCGAGGCCGTTAATCTAGGGAATGCTGATGACGTCAAAGAAACCCGGATAAGTGTCCATATTGAACCCAATCTGAGAGAAGAACTGATCAAAACACTCATGGAGTTTAAAGATATTTTCGCGTGGTCGTACGACGACATGCCAGGACTCAGCACTAATCTAGTGGTTCATAGATTACCCACTGATCCGGCATATCCTCCCGTCAAGCAAAAGCTGCGGAAATTCAAGACGGAGACGAGTGTGAAGATTAAGGAGGAGGTAACCAAGCAGTTGCAGGCGAAAGTCATTCGTGTCACTCGATACCCTGAATGGTTGGCTAACGTAGTACCGGTGCCAAAGAAAGACGGAAAGATCAGGGTATGCGCGGACTATCGCAATCTCAACAAGGCAAGTCCTAAGGATAATTTCCCACTTCCCAATATCCATATCCTGATTGATAATTGCGCCGGACGCGAAATTGGATCCTTTGTGGACTGTTATGCGGGATATCATCAGATCTTGATGGATGAAGAGGACGCAGAAAAGACGGCTTTTATCACACCGTGGGGGACTTATTGCTACCGAGTGATGCCGTTTGGTTTGAAGAATGCAGGAGCAACATATATGAGGGCGATGACCACGGTATTCCATGACATGATACACAAGGAAATTGAGGTGTACGTGGATGATGTGATCATAAAATCTAGGCGTCAAGAAGACCATGTTGCTGACCTCAGGAAGTTCTTTCAAAGACTCCGAAGGTACGACATCAAGCTCAATCCGGCCAAATGCGCATTCGGAGTTCCGTCAGGAAAGTTGCTAGGATTCATCGTTAGCCGACGGGGCATTGAGTTGGACCCCTCCAAAATCAAGTCCATTCAGGAGTTACCCCCGCCGAAGAATAAAACAGAGGTAATGAGTCTGTTGGGAAGGTTGAATTACATCAGTAGGTTTATTGCCCAGCTTACGGCAACTTGTGAACCCATATTCCGCCTATTGAAGAAAGACGCCGCGATAGAATGGACGGCAGAATGTCAGGAAGCGTTTGACCGGATCAAAGGGTATCTGTCAAATCCACCCGTACTAGTTCCGCCTGAGCCAGGTAGACCCCTGATTCTTTATCTGACGGTCTTGGAGAATTCGTTTGGCTGCGTACTGGGGCAGCATGATCTCACCGGCAGGAAGGAACGGGCCATTTACTACCTCAGTAAGAAGTTCACAGTCCACGAGGTCAAGTACACTCATCTGGAAAAGACATGTTGCGCCCTAACTTGGGTAGCCCAAAAGCTGAAACACTACTTGTCTTCTTACACCACTTACCTCATTTCGCGTCTGGATCCGTTGAAGTATATTTTCCAGAAACCTATGCCTACAGGGAGGTTAGCAAAATGGCAAATATTACTTACGGAGTTCGACATCATATACGTGACAAGGACGGCTATGAAAGCTCAAGCCCCGGCCGATCACTTAGCCGAGAATCCCGTTGACGACGAATACGAACCTTTGAGGACGTATTTTCAATATGAGGAAGTATTGCAGATTGAGGGGTTAGAACCAACCAAGGATCCAGGATGGAAGCTCTTCTTCGATGGAGCGGCAAACGCAAAAGGAGTCGGAGTAGGGGCTGTGCTCATATCTGAAACAGGATATCATTATCCCGTTACTGCTCAACTGGTTTCCACTGTACCAATAATATGGCCGAGTACGAGGCATGTATCTTGGGGCTGCGATTAGCGGTGGACATGGATGTACAGGACGTCTTGGTCTTGGGGGACTCTGACCTTCTGGTACATCAGATTCAGGGAGAATGGGAAACCAGAGATTTAAAGCTTATCCCATATCGTCAGTGCTTGCATGATCTGACCAAGCGCTTTCGATCGGTAGAATTCAGGCACATCCCAAGGATGCACAATGAGGTTGCCGACGCGTTGGCTACTTTAGCGTCGATGCTACATCACCCGGACAAGGTCCGTGTCGATCCGTTACATATCCAGATCCGGGATCAACATGCTTATTGTAATGTGATAGAGGAAGAGGTGGATGGTGAGCCATGGTTTCATGATGTCAAAGAGTACCTTGGGTTAGGAATATACCCAGAGCAAGCAACTGGAGATCAAAAGAGAGTTATTGGCGAACGGATTTTTCCTTAGTGGAGGGGTGTTATACAAAAGAACCCCACATTTGGGATTGTTGAGATGTATAGATGCAAGTCAAGCCACAACAGTGATGACAGATATACACTCCGGAGTTTGTGGACCACACATGAGCGGATACGTATTGGCAAAGAAGATTCTTCGAGCAGGATATTATTGGCTCACTATGGAGCGGGATTGTATAAGTTTCGTGCGAAGATGCCATCAGTGTCAGATACACGGAGATTTGATTCATTCTCCACCGACTGAATTGCATACAATGTCCGCACCATGGCCGTTTGTCGCATGGGGTATGGATGTTATTGGACCTATTGAGCCCGCGGCTTCCAATGGTCACAGGTTCATTCTGGTAACGATTGATTATTTTACCAAGTGGGTAGAGGCCAAAACATTCAAATCAGTGACCAAGAAGGCGGTAGTGGACTTCGTACACTCCCACATCATCTGCAGGTTTGGAATTCCAAAGATGATCATTACAGATAACGGTGCAAATCTTAACAGTGGATTGATGAAAGAGGTATGTCAACAGTTCAAGATTACACACCGAAATTCCACACCGTATCGCCCAAAAGCAAATGGTGCGGTCGAGGCAGCAAACAAGAACATAAAGAAGATATTGAGGAAGATGATAGAAGGGTCTAGGCAGTGGCATGAAAAGTTACCATTTGCGCTGTTAGGTTATCGCACTACCGTCCGCACCTCGGTAGGCGCAACTCCTTACTTGTTGGTATACGGGACTGAAGCAGTAATACCCGCAGAAGTTGAGATTCCATCCCTCCGAATCGTCGCTGAAGCTGAGATTGATGACGACGAGTGGGTCAAAACCCGATTAGAGCAATTGAGCTTGATCGATGAAAAGAGATTGACAGCAGTGTGTCACGGCCAATTGTATCAAAAGAGAATGGCGAGAGCATATAACAAGAAGGTACGTCCCAGGAGATTTGAAGTGGGACAACATGTGCTGAAGAGAGTTCTACCCCATCAGGCCGAAGCGAAAGGCAAGTTCGCTCCAAATTGGCAGGGACCTTTTGTGGTGACTAGAGTATTATCCAACGGCGCTCTATGTCTGACGGATGTCGAGGGAAGATGCACCGATATGGCTATTAATTCTGATGCAGTTAAGAGATATTATGTGTAATCCTTTAATGCATTTGTCAACGTTTGGTTTCGTTTGTGTGTACTTGGCATTTTTCGGAGAATGAAATGACAGAGGCAATTTTTCTACTACCCAAACACTTTAACCTTTGTTTCCCCATTTGAGCCTTAATTATTCTTTCATATACCCTCTTGCGGAATCATCAAGGAAGATGTGTAACAGAATAGAAAAGAAACAAAAAAAGTAATACAAGAAAAAGTGAACTACGTTCGACCTGATTCCTCAAGAAGGATACGTAGGCGCCACACGGCTCGGTCATAATAAAATAAAAAAAAAAAAAATCCCCCAAGCAACAAAACTGGGGCAGAAGTCATTTTTCCGTGGGAAAGATAGTGTGGATTCCGAAAGTTGTAATAAGCTAACCGTTGAGGCTAAACCCCTTTCTTCAGCCTCACGCGCAGAAACCATATCAAGAACCAGAAAGACCTCTCGATCAGCATTTGAGAAGTGCCAAGGCATGTGAATGAAAGCCAAGAGTGACATCCCGACCCTCGATTGAATTCAGGATGCACGAGCCGAAAGGGGATAACGCTCTAGAGGGAATCTCAAGGGGGATACCCCGTCGCAAGGAAAGAAAGCATAAATGAGAGAGTCTTAACGGTGAAAACCCTCGCGGGCACCTTAAGGCGAAGGAAGTTGAGAGAAGTAAAATGAGAGAGTCTTACGGTGAAAACCTTTACGGGCACCTTAAGGCGACGGGAGATAGAGAGAAATGAGAGAATCTCATTAGTGAAAACCCTTCGAAGGGCACTGTGAGGTGACAGGACGAGATGGTTACAAGATGTCTGCATGAGACAAGGTTTGGACATCCGTTTACCTCTAGCAGGACGCGGCATCAGAAAGTGATTGATATGAATAGACTGGGTAGTTTAATCTCAAAGGCGCGGCATAACGTTGGATCGGGCACACATTCAGATAAGTTTTCCTATTTTTGAGTTCAGAAAAGTTTTTATCTTCTTTTGTCATTTGCGGTCAGTATTCTTTTCTTTTCTTTCATTTTCGAAAATTGATTTTTTCAAAGCTTACTACCAAGTCTCCCAAAGCAATATATTGAAAGTGAATAGGCATGGAACGAGGCAATAAGACAGAAGTCGTTACGATAGTAAGATTGGGATGACAGGCTGAGTGGAAGGTTCGCAAGAATCATGGAGTATGATGGACACATGTGGCATGTCCGAAAGATGATCTCACGCAACAGATCACCGGCTAAAAAGAGTCGGATCAAACCAAAGAGTGGAATAAAAGGAAAGTTGAGAGGTCGTTCGTGGAAAAAGCATCGCCCCAAGCAAGCGTCAACGTCGTCCTCAAAGTTCGAGAGAGGCCAAGCAACTGAAAGAGAATGGCCTCAACAAGAGTGGCACGACCACTCGCGGCGTTTTGAAACTAACAATTTTTCTTTGATTTAAAGCAGGAAAAGAGGGTCCGACGGCAGAAGAAAGGCATACCGTCCAGAAGTTTACCACACTGGGGCAGAAAATTTTCTCCAGTTGCGAAAATTTTCTGGAAAGCAAGACTCAGAGGATAAGTATAGAAAGCAACACAAGACGGAACGATCTTTGAAGCCCGGTATCATCCCCAGCAGTTATCGGAAAAGAAAAATGGCTTCGAGATTCCCCCAGCAGTATTACATCCTATAATTTGATCAAGGAAACAAAAGCATAAGTCCCAGAAGAGGTAGGGGAAGAAGGAAGAGAATGAGGGGTGAAGGAAACAAAGAATACTTCCTCAGCAGCATCACCACCAGCAGGCGAGTAAACAGTTCCAAAAATATCCCCAGCAGCCAGAAGTAACACGACCGGGGGAAAGAAATGCCAAGACAGGATAATCCAGAAGAGAAGGTGGTCCGAGAGGTAATGCAGGAACAAGGATAGAGTACAAGAGGCAAAGGAATGTAATCAGGATAGGATGAAAATCAGTGAGTAGTAGTTGAAGTCAGGGAGCCCGCCTGGAGAATGGAGTGGCGATTTAATTTTGAAATAGTAGTTGAAGTCGGGGAGCCCGCCTGAAGAATGGAGTGGCGATTTTATTTTGGGGTAGTAGTTGAAGTCAGAAAGCCCGCCTGGAGAACGGAGTGGCGATTTATTTCAAAGTTGAAGTTGAAGTCAGGGAGCCCGCCTGAAGAATGGAGTGGCGACTTATTTTTGAAGTTGGTGGAGGAAAGCAATCATGAATCCCCAGCATGAATCCAAGTTCATAATCAGAAGGGAGGCAATCGAGATAGACCAAAATAACAATCGTCAGGAGAGAAGGGGCATGTGAAGCCCGCCCGGAGAATGGAGTGGCGATTTAATTTTGAAGTAGTAGTTGAAGTCAGGGAGCCCGCCTGGAGAATGGAGTGGCGATTTAATTTTGAAGTAGTAGTTGAAGTCAGGGAGCCCGCCCGGAGAATGGAGTGGCGATTTAATTTTGAAGTTGTAGTTGAAGTCGGGGAGCCCGCCGGGAGAATGGAGTGGCGATTTTATTTTGAAGTTGTAGTTGAAGTCGGGGAGCCCCCGCCTGGAGAACGGAGTGGCGATTTAATTTTGAAATAGTAGTTGAAGTCGGGAGCCCGCCCGGAGAATGGAGTGGCGATTTAATTTTGAAATAGTAGTTGAAGCCGGGAGCCCGCCCGGAGAATGGAGTGGCGATTTAATTTTGAAGTTGTAGTTGAAGTCGGGAGCCCGCCCGGAGAACGGAGTGGCGATTTTATTTTGAAGTTGTAGTTGAAGTCGGGGAGCCCACCCGGAGAATGGAGTGGCGATTTAATTTTGAAATAGTAGTTGAAGTCGGGGAGCCCGCCTGGAGAACGGAGTGGCGATTTAATTTTGAAATAGTAGTTGAAGTCGGGGAGCCCGCCTGGAGAACGGAGTGGCGACTTAATTTTGAAGTTGTAGTTGAAGTCGGGAGCCCGCCCGGAGAACGGAGTGGCGATTTTATTTTGAAGTTGTAGTTGAAGTCGGGGAGCCCGCCTGGAGAATGGAGTGGCGCTTAATTTTCTAAGTTGTAGTTGAAGTCAGGGAGCCCGCCCGGAGAACGGAGTGGCGATTTTATTTTGAAGTTGTAGTTGAAGTCGGGGAAGCCCGCCCGGAGAACGGAGTGGCGATTTAATTTTGAAATAGTAGTTGAAGTCGGGGAGCCCGCCCGGAGAATGGAGTGGCGATTTTATTTTGAAGTTGTAGTTGAAGTCAGGGAGCCCGCCTGGAGAATGGAGTGGCGATTTAATTTTGAAATAGTAGTTGAAGTCGGGGAGCCCGCCTGAAGAATGGAGTGGCGATTTTATTTTGGGGTAGTAGTTGAAGTCAGAAAGCCCGCCTGGAGAACGGAGTGGCGATTTATTTCAAAGTTGAAGTTGAAGTCAGGGAGCCCGCCTGGAGAATGGAGTGGCGCTTAATTTTCTAAGTTGATGTTGAAGTCAGGAGCCCGCCTGAAGAGAGGAATGGCGTTTTATTTTCAAAAGATAATGTCGAAGTCAGGGAGCCCGCCTGAAGAATGGAGTGGCGATTTATTTTTGAATTTGGTTGAGGAAAGCGGTTGAATGTAACAGAAATCCCCGGCATGAATCCAAGTTCGTAAGCGGAAGAAAAGCAACAAGGATTAGAAAAGATAGATTCAGATTGCAAAGAAGAATAGTTCGAAGATCATAAAGAAGGAAACGATGGTCGGAGTTCGGCAATCAAGATAGGCCGAAATAACAATTGTCGGAAGAGAAGAAACATCAGAAGGAACACCAAGTCCGACAGAATAGCAAAGAACACGGGAAAGTCAAGATGAAGAGATAGATAAGATTTCGCAATGCTGTAGCTTAGTCTAGCTTTTTATTTTGTTTAGCACGATGTAATAAGGAGGTCAGTTAAGCAGTGGCAGTAGCAGCAACAACAGTAACAGCAAGATCACAGCAATCATGGTAGTCCCAGCTACCAAAACTTCCCGAACTACATTGACCTGATTCCCTTTTAGCCAGGGATATGTAGGAGACCTTCTCAAGCAAAGGTTCGGTCAAACTTTTCAAAAAAAAAAAAAAAAAAAAAAAAAAAAATGCTTCATACGGAGTGCTCGAATGGGCAAAATCGCTTATATCCGCTCACTTATCTTTGCACGAAAACGCTGCGTGTTTACGCGCAAAGAGGGGCAGCTGTGAGCACGTGATTTTTGCCCTACATGAGAATTACTCCCAAAAATTCAAAATAAAAGGAGTTTTTGTGTTGTTTGCAATATTTGTGGATCATATGTTATTTTTCTCTTATTATTCACGTTTGTGTGTCCATGAATTTTGTTTAAATATATATAAAATACAAAAAATATATTGCATTTGTACATAAGATTCAAGTTCACAATTAAGAGTAATTAAGTTTGTTTTACGACAACGAAAAAAAAATCACAAAAAAAAAAAAATCAAATCACAAAAAATATGTACGTTACATTTTTTAGCATTTAATGTCTTAATTGTGCGATTTTGTTGATAATTATCATTATAGGTTAATTAGTAGGTTAATCTGGTTTTGTAATTTAATTTAGGATTTTTAAAATTTTAGTTTTGGTAAAGAAATATGAAAGAAAACCGGAATTGGGCCAAATGCACCCAAACCCAATCAAATACACCTAAAACCGCCCCAGTCCACCCCAAAATTAATCCGGCCCACTTCATCACAGACCAACCGGTCTCGTGACCCATCCAAACGGCGCCGTCTCCCTTAAATGAGAGATCCAGGCCATTGATCTGTGTTGATCGGACGGATCACATTAATCCCCCCATCTTTTGATCTTGGCCGTTGGATTCTCATCATCCAACGGCCCACGTTAACCTCGGCATTTTAATACACAAAACCCCCCCCCCAAACCTCCAACCCGCCCCCCCAGTCCTCAGATGCCCCCATCCCCTTCGTCTCTCTCTCTCCCTCAACCTTCACACGCTACAAACCCTAGCGCCGCCCCCTCGCCCTCCGCCTGAAAACCCGGCGGCACCGACGCCGCCGGTCACCAAAATAACACCCCTGAACCACCAAACCACCCTGAGTCCGAATCCATAACTCCCTCTCTTCGAATCATCACCAAATGGTTCGAATCTTCAATCGAAGATTCGAGCCAAAGTCAAAACCATCCTAATCAACTCCAACTGTGCACCACAGCCTCCCCAGACCCTCCCCACGACCCCACCAAGGTTGGTCCGGTTCGAATCCAACCGGAATTAGTCGAACCCCAAAGTAGCCTTCAAGAACCCTAGAATTCGAAAACTAGGGATTTGGTCGGAATTAAAGCAAATTGAAGATAATAGATTTTAATTGGAAGGTTTTCGTTCGAAAATATTTCAATTAAAATCTATTAACTTCAAAAGAAGGCAATTTCAAGTCTCCTCGAGCCCAAGTCCGTGCGTTTTCATTTCTCTTCTCACTGTTTAAGGTACCTTTCTGTCTCTTTCCGATTTTTATCTATTAGTATAAGTGTCTATTGATTCCATTCTTTTAGTTAGTTAGCTACTTTCTCTGCTTTCGTTTCTCCTCCTAATCAAGACCTTTTTATTTGGTCAAATCATTTTCTTCTGGTATGTTCGGCTCATTGTTGTTGTTGTGATTACATTGTGTTCAATTTAGTTAAGATCGTCGAATAATTGACTCGGATTGTTGCCCCCTGATTCTGCCCCTAGGCATAGTTGAATATCGATTATATAGCTCGTAATTGATTAAACGAATGTCGCCATCTAATTGCGTAGGTTTGATTGTTTGGAATTCTGGATAGTTGATTAAGCTATTGAATCGAATTAGGGTGCTGTGTGATTTGAAATTGAAATAGGTTTAGGATAAATTAGTTATAGCTGAATTGGGACCATATGACTTAGAGTTAATTCAAATAAACCTGGCCAGCATGTTGAAGGGACTGTCAGTGGGTCTGTTTATCACTGTGTGTGCAGTGTAATTGGAAAACATAAGTAACATGGGAGCTATCTGGCAGGGTAAGGGGTTTTGAATAGAAAAATAGGTTACTAGTACGCTTTTGGATTAAAAAATGAGATTTAAACATTAAGTGATGGGCTGGGCAGAGAATATTAGGGCAAGAAGTTTATTTTACACTGTTAAGTGCTCTTAAGAGCTGGACAGTCAGTGCATATGTGGAGGTTAAGCAGGCTGGCCTGGCCTTTAGTTTGGTTATAAATAGATAGACACATTCAGAGAACTAGGAAACTAGACAGAAAGAGAACATTGAAATACATACAGTAGGGGGCTGAGAGTACACGTACACAAGAATATAGATAGAGAGAGCTAGTAAATATAGGCCAAGAGACTGTTTCGATTGGCCTTTGGGTACTGCTTCGTGTGTGTTAGTTGGGAGTTGCCTACTGGTTGCTCTTGCTTTGGCTTCTAGTTCTTCTGTCACTACTGTTATTTTGAGGCTGTAGTGGTCGTGTTTGATTGCGGTTGTTCTGTTGGTGCTGTTGTTCTTGTGCTGTTTGTTGTTGTTGTGCTGCTGTGACTGTGATTGACTTACTGGTCGTTACTTGGTGTGACTGTTTGTTTCTGCTACGAATTGGCCCTGGGTTATCAACTGTTTTGAGCTGCACTTGGATTGTGTTGCTGGTACATTGCTTGCATTGCTGTTGCTGTTGTTCATTGCTACTGCTGACCTTCTCTTTGCTTCACTGTTTTCAAATTTTCCAGGTATACTTTACCCCCTGACAATAGGAAGTTCGACAATTGCACCTATACTGTTTTGCAGAATCAAGTGATGCAATTTTTATAATATGATGCCTTTGTTTTCATTGGATATTTGTAATGTTGAAGAGATAGACTCATCATAAATGAACTTGCATTTGATATTAGATAAGATAGTTTAAACTCATCGCTTGTTAATACTGGATGATGAACAATACTGTTTCGGGTGTAAATTGTCATGTTGAAATTGGGTAATGAGTGGCTAATAGTAGAAGCTTTACATTATTGCTTAATCGTACAGTAAATTTAGTTGTTTAATGTTTAGTAGTTATAGTATTAATTTTAGTTTTTGCCTATGCCATTGAGGTTGATATTAGAGTCATACCTAGGAATGAATTCACAAACTAACAACTCCGTCTCAATCCCTTCTATAAGATAATTAATGTGTTGTTTAAATTAATGTTGACAAGTTAAGAAGTAGTTTATGCGATGGAGATTCACGTTAAATAGAAGCGAATGTCATTAGTACTTAGGCAGATTTACGTTTAGAAACGGACGAATTAATTACTACTTAGGATCTATAAGTATCTACCTCATCATACGAAAGGCTGGTATCCGGATGGGCTTTAAAGTCATGTTCGCTCAACCTCTTTTATATTGGGCTCATTTGAGGTCCAAAAGCAAGGCCCAAATTTTGTAGGTGTACACAGACCTGTTTTCTTGTAATAAGAAGTATATTGGTTTAGACCGTAGTAAGAACATTCCGCGAATGGCCCGGTCAGATGGTACTAAAAAAACTTTTCTGGTTTGGATCAAGAGTTGTCATATGGGATGTAATTAGGCCCAATAGGAAATAAACCCGAACTCTTATGAGTTTGCGCCTCGAAAATACCAAACTATTGGGTAATGAGTAAATAAGTAGGATTTTCTTCGTTATTAGAGACAAAACAAGTAGAAAAATACAGTACGCTTTAAGTATGACCTTGAATAAAAATGGGTTGAGCCTCGTCATATTAAATATACTGTTGCAGGGCCCTCTAATAAATTGTTATAAAAATTCTAGACTCGGAAGGACCGTTTAGCAAATTTCGCGGTCTTTCCAAAAGTTAAATAGACAATAGACTCTTTAGACACGATTGAAATAAAAATTACTTTCCTGAATACGGGTGCGCATTTATGTGACCCAAATCTTACTCTCGGCGAAACTGAAATACGTTAGAGTCGCAGGCGTACTGGTTACGGTGCGGCTCGAGATGTGTTTTCGTAACGTCGCAATTCTTCTAAAAATAAGAGCGGAGCATTAAAAGCACATAGTTAAAATATATAAAAGAATCGGATAGAAACAGAAATCGCAATTGAGCGACCGTGCTAAAACCACGGAATCCGGGAATGCCTAACACCTTCTCCCGGGTTAACAGAATTCCTTATCCAGATTTCTAAGTTTCGCAGACTGTATTATAGAGCCATAAATTTCCTCGGTTCGGGATTAAACCGGTGACTTGGAACACCATTATTTTTCCAAGTGGCGACTCGAATTTAATAAATTAATCCCGTCTCGATTGTCCTTTAATTGGGAAAAACTCCCTCGCGTGCGCGTAAAAAGGAGGTGTGACAAGTATAATACATGAGACGGATCCTCGATGTACTTCACGAGCATAGACACATGGAATACTGGATGAATGCTCGATAAGCTGGGTGGCAAGGCCAACTCATATGCCACCTCTCCAACCCTCCTAAGTATCTCAAAAAGGACCAATGTACCTGGGACTCAACTTCTCTTTCTTCCCGAACCCCATGACACCCTTCATGGGCGAAACCTTTAACAATACTCTGTCACCAACCATGAAAGACAACTCTCGAACCCTACGATCTGCATAACTCTTCTGGCGAGACTGTGCTGTGCGAAGCCTCTCCTGGATCAACTTCGCTCTATCCGGAGCATCCTGAACTAACTCAGTCCTTATCAATCTATCCTCACCGGGCGCAAACCATCCCACGGGAGATCTGCACCGTCTGCCATAAAATGCCTCGTACGGGGCCATCTGAATACTCGACTGATAACTATTTTTGTAGGCAAACTCAGCAATTGGTAAGAACTCATCCCACAAACCACCAAAGTCAATCACACGTGCTCGCAACATATCCTCCAGGATCTGGATAGTGCGCTCAGACTGCTCGTTTGTCAGGGGGTGAAATGCTGTACTCAACTCAACCCGCGTACCCATCTCTCGCTGAAATGCTCTCCAAAACTGAGAAGTGAACTGAGTACCCCTGTCGGATATGATAGACACTGGGACCCCATGCAACCAAACAATCTCTCAAATAAAGATCGTTGCCAACCGCTCCGATGAGTAGGTAGTACTAACTGGAATGAAGTGAGCAGACTTGGTCAGCCTATCCACAATCACCCAAACGGAATCAAACTTCCTCGCCGTCCGAGGGAGTCCAGTAACAAAGTCCATAGTGATCCTCTCCCATTTCCACTCAGGAATATCAATGCGCTGAAATACGCCACCGGGCCTCTAATGCTCGTACTTAACCTGCTGACAGTTGAGGCACCGTGCTACATGTCTGACAATGTCCATCTTCATCCTCCTCCACTAATAGTGCTCTTTCAAGTCTTGATACATCTTCACGTCTCCTGGATGGATAGAATACCGCGAGCTATGGGCCTCCTCTAGAATCAACTCACGAAGGCCATCAACATTGGGCACACATATCCGGCCCTACATCCTCAATACGCCGTCACTATCAATGGTGACATCTCTAGCATCATCATGCTGAACTCTGTCCCTAAAGACAGCCAAATGTGGATCATCATATTGGCGCTCACGAATACGATCATATAGAGATGACCGAGATACAACACAAGCCAATACCCTGCTGGGCTCCGAAATATCTAACCTCACTAGCCGATTGGCTAGCACTTGAACATCATAAGCAAATGGCCTCTCCTGTGCTGGAATATATGCCAAGCTCCCCATACTGACCTCCTTCCTGCTCAAAGCATCGGCCACCACATTGGCCTTCCCCGGATGATACAAAATAGTAATGTCATAATCCTTAAGCACCTCAAGCCATCTCCACTGTCTCAAATTAAGATCCTTCTGTTTGAACAAGTGCTGGAGACTATGATGGACGGTATACACCTCACAAGACACGCCGTACAAATAGTGCCTCCAAATCTTCAAGGCATGAACAATGGCGACTAGCTCCAAATCATGAACATGATAGTTCTTCTCATGTGGCTTCAACTGCCGAGAAGGATAAGAATCACCTTACCTTCCTGCATCAACACACAACCTATCCCCACTCTCAAGGCATCACAATAAACAATATATGAACCTGAAGCTGATGGCAACACTAATATTGAAGTTGTGGTCAAAGCTGTCTTGAGCTTCTGAAAGCTCTCCTCACACTTATCTGACCACACGAATGGTGCACCCTTCTGAGTCAATTTAGTCAAAGAAGAAGCAATGGATGAAAATCCCTGAACAAACCGGCGATAATATCCCGCCAAGCCAAGAAAGCTCCTGATCTCTGTAGCTGTGGACGGTCTAGGCCAACTCTGCACCGCCTCTATCTTCTTCGGATCAACTTGAATACCATCACGAGACACCACATGTCCCATAAATGCTACGGACTCGAGCCAAAACTCGCACTTGGAGAATTTAGCATATAGCTTCCCCTCCCTCAATCTCTGCAACACAATACTCAAATGCTGAGCATGCTCCTCCTGACTACGGAAGTAGTCTAGAATGTCATCAATGAACACAATCACAAATGAATCCAAATAGGGCCTGAACACACTGTTCATCAGATGCATAAATGCTGCTGGGGCGTTGGTCAGCCCAAACGACATCACAAGAAACTCATAATGACCATATCGGGTCCTGAATGCAGTCTTCATAATATCCGAGTCCCTGATCTTCAGCTGATGATAGCCTGAACGAAGATCAATCTTAGAAAATACCCTCTCACCCTGTAACTGATCAAACTAATCATCTATGCGCGGTAGAGGGTACTTGTTCTTCACTATCACTTTGTTCAATTGCCTATAATCAATACACATTCGCATGGAACCATATTTCTTTTTAACAAATAACACCGGCGCACCCCACGGGGACACACTAGGGCGGATGAAACCCTTATCCAGAAGCTCCTGAAGCTGCTCTTTCAGTTCTTTCAACTCAGTTGGTGCCATCCGATAAGGAGGAATGGATATGGGCTGAGTGCCCGACACCAAATCAATGCCAAAATCAATATCCTTGTCTGGCGGCATGGCCGGTAGGTCTGAGGGGAAAACATCTGGAAAGTCCCTTACAATAGGTACATAATCAATGCTAGGAGACTCAGCTCCCACATCTCACAAAGGCTAAGTACGACAAACACCCTTTCTCAACCATTTTCTGAGCCTTTAAGAACGAAATGATACGGCTAGGGACAAAATCAGTCGAACCCTGCCAATCAATCTGAGAAATGCCAGGAATGGCCAACGTAACTGTCTTAGCATGACAGTCCAATATAGCATGGTACGGAGACAACCAGTCCATACCCAATATAACATCAAAGTCCACCATCCCCAACAATAGCAAATCTGCCTGGGTCTCCAAACCCCCAATTGATATAACATAGGATGTATAGACATGATCCACAATAATCGTATCTCCCACGGGGGTGGATACATGAACAGGTAAATCAAGACTACCACGAGTCGCGCCCAAATAATGTGCCAAATAAGAGGACACGTAAGAATATGTGGACCCCGGATCAAATAGAACAGAGGCATCTCTGTGACAGACAGGAAATGATACCTGTAATCACCGCATCGGAGGCAATTGCATCACGCCTGTCAGGAGTGCATAGAACCGTGCTTGGCCTCCACCGGATCTCTCCTTATCTCTCGGGGCGACCACAAGAAGACCGACCTCCATCTCTACTAGCCCGAGATGGCGCCGAAGAGGAGGGCCGATCCCTCCGCCGAGTCTCGTCCCTACGGAGTCGAGGGCATTGTCTCCTCACGTGGCCAAACTCACCACACTCACAGCATGCACCTGGTCCGGAGAAGGGGACCGAAGGGAACCCTCGCCGCAAAAGAACCCTGGGCTGATGAAGAGGTGCTGCACTCTGGGCCGGAAGGGCACTAAGTGATGACTGACCCCTGTTGAAACCCATGTCGACCACGACCATAAGAACCGCCGCTCTGCTCTGGGCGGCCTGAATGAGAAGGTCTAGATGAGCGACCTCTGCCCTGCTGGAAATGCCCTCTAGATGGAGCACAACTGAAACTACTAGAACCACGAGGCCTCTCGGCCTCCCGCTCCTCCCTCTCTCGGCGACGATTCGCCTCAACATCGAGCGTGCCATATCAACAACCTCGCTCGAGTGTGCGAGCGCGCGGGGTCCGCCGACCACCCCTCGTCCGAGATGTCGCCGCAGTGGCGTAGCCGAAACTACCCGAGCCAAACCGGAACACACCGATAATATCCGAGCAAGAGTCTCCTGAAGACCGAGAATAGCAATAGATACAGTCCGGCCCTGAACTGGGGCCGCCGGAGCATCAACCTCTCGAGGGTCGCTCCCGAACAGTACAACGGGCCGGTCGACCGGCACCGCCTCGCCGCCCTACCTCTACCTCTAACACGACCGCGCCCACGGCCTCTAGCATGTGGCAACGGAGGTCATCCACCTCGTCCCGATGCTCGCGTTCTTTCCATCCGCGAGAGAATAGAATGTAGAAGTTCGGTCTCGAACAACAAGATCGCACGACGTAGTTCAAGAAAAGTGAAGTGTTTCCTAAAGGTTCGCAGACCTCCCGAGGATAAGTACAGGCGTCCCCGTACCGATCCACAAGACTCTACCAACCGGCTCAAGACTCATAAGGCCTAGTAAACCTAGGCTCGGATACCAACTTGTCACGACCCCAAATCCGGTCGCGATGGCGCCAAGCACACTGCTAGGCCAGCACGACCACTCAATAACAATAACGGAGCTAGGAGCTCGCTTTATCCCAATTAAACATATCAAAACATGAAACAACAATGATATATATATATATATCGAAAATGGGGAACCAAGTCCCAACACATACCAACTCCCACAGACCGAAGGGTCAAGAGTCATGAGCCTCTAATGAACATAAGTGTAATAATGGTTTACAAGATACCAAGTACGGAAAGAAATAGCAATACAAAATCAAAAGGGCAGTAGGAAGGAATATCGGGTCCTGCGGACTCTGCAGCTACCTTGAATATCCTACAGAAGTCGCCTCGAACAGCTACCGGATCACTGCTGAGAGGTACCTGGATCTGCACACAAGGTGTAGGGAGTAAAACGAGTACTGCCAGACTCAGTGGTAATAAACAGAGGTAAGACAGTGCAGATAAGAAATCCGCAATAAAGCACTATGTAAAGCTATAATCAACTACCCTGTCATAGAATCAATCTTCACTGTACCTATACCAACAAGTACCAGTAAAACAGTATAACAACTATCAGATGTAGCTAAATGCAATGCAATACATGATATGACCGCTACGACGCGTAGCCCGATCTAATTTGGGTACCCGTGCTCACTGTGGGGGTTCAGACTCCGGAAGGGCTCCTACAACCCAAGCACAATATTACTGTGGCGTGTAGTCTGATCCAACATATATACCACTGCGGCGCGCAGCCCGATCCACTACCAGACAGCTAATATGCAAATACAGCCTCATAGGCTCAAATGTAGTTTTGAAAAGTCTTTTATCATTTTTAGTTGAAAACAGTAATATCAAGTTCTAGAGGTTGGAAATAGCATGACAACAGAAATAACTACGGACTGGTAGTAAACTAGCATATCAATATCACAAGACAATGATAACGATTCTCGCGGGATCCAATAACTGGCTCACATCCCATAAGTATACTTAACCGTCCAAGAAGGAGGTTCAACGGCTCAAGAGTAGCCAATAACACAATATAGTATGCAACCATCCGAGAACGAGGTTCGATGGCTCAAGAATAGCCTAATATCATAACACATTATCAACAAGTCGGACTAAGCCATAGTCCCCAATCATAATCGACCCCGCACTCACAAGAGAGTACGTGTCTCGCCGCTATACAGCATCACAAAGTGGTATACCGGGGTTTCGAACCCGTTAGTCATCACCCACATCTATTACTCACCTCAATACAGCGCGACGACTACTCCGCGAAGCCCTTGCCATGAGAATCAAGCGCCGCACACATAGAATCTGATCAAATATAGTAAATCCACATCAAATTAGACCAATGGAACGATACCTAGTTAAAACAACTCAATTTACATCAAAATTCCCAAAGTTGCCAAAACCCGACTTTCGATGCGCTTCTCGAAAAATTACAAAAGTCACATATTCGGAATCCTCATCTCAATACGAGTCTAGGCATATAAAATTTACCAAAATTGTACTTCATTTGGCCACTCAAATCAGTGTTTTTCTTCAATTTTAGGCCTAGGGCTCAAACCCACCTTTAATCTTCCATTTACAGAGAATTAGCCAAGGATTTCATGTTAAAATGATGTAATTAAGCCACAAAACTTACCTCCAACGAATCCCCGATGAATTCCCAGCAATTTCCCGTCAATACCTTCTCTTAGAACTCAAAAATGGTGTTTTGGGGTGTTAAACCCGCGACTGGTTCTGTTCTGGTTTTTAATTCACTGCCAGTCCAATTCCTTCATCGCGTTCGCGATGCCCCTCACGCGAAAGAGATGCCTTAGCCATTTCCTTCATCGCGAACGCGACGTGAAGTCACGCGTCCGCGAAGGACAACTCCCCAATCTCCGGATTTTTACTCTACGCGAACGCGTCCCAGTCCACGCGAACGCGATGCCTTGCCTTTTCCTCTTACGCGTCCGCGACCTGCACCATCGCGAATGCGATAGTTCTTGACTTCCTCTTACGCGAACGCGTCAGGTTACCTCACGAATATGATGGCCAACTGGCCTCAGCCTACGCGAACGCGGCATTGCCCTCGCGAACGCGAAGGCTTATATTGTGCCCAGTGATCTGCAATTTACAGCAGACTTTTCATGTTCCAAAAATGCCGGATGATGGTCCGGATTTACCCCGAGGCCCCCGGGACCCCAACGAAAACCACCAACATACTCCAAAACACGATACGAACTTGTTCCAACCATAAAAACACCATCCCAAACATCAAAATCACCAATTACAGACGGATTCAAGCCTAAGTTTCTTCAAAACTTTCGAAACTAACATTCGATCAAAAACCCGACCAAAATGACCTGAAATTTTGCGGACATATCCAAAATCACATAACAAATCTAAGGAATTGTCGGAATTCCATTCCGACCCCCGGATCAAAATCTCACCTACTGTTCGGATTTCACGAAAATTCAACCTTAGCCAATTCAAGCCTATTTCTACACCGGACCTCTGAATTCAATTCCGATTGCTCCCCTAAGTCACAAATCACCTCCCGGAACTACTCGAATCATCAGAATCCGATTTCGAGCCCTCTAACTGAATAGTCAACTCCGAGTTGACTTTCCATATTCAAGTTTCCCTAAAAAAGGCTATATGCCTCATTTTCAATCCAATTCACTCCTAACTCACCCGATACACTCTAACACTGATATAAAAGCATAAAACATGTAATTACAGTAAAACGGGGTGATAATTCCCGTGACGACGGGCCGGGTCGTCACAACTTTCTTCTTCAATCCTTTCAAACGAACAACTAACTTCATATTCTTCATCTTACTCTAGACTTTCATCTTTTTGCATCAAGAAAGTTTGAGAAAATTAAAAAAATTAAGGAAAGTTAGATCTGAAAATTAGTGAAGAGAAAAGATAGGATGAATGATAGATTTAAAATTATAGAAGATAGAAGATGAATATAGGAGATAGATAAAAAAAAATATGAAGGATAGAAGAAGATGTCTTGAGAATGAAGAGGCATCAGGAGAGAGAGCATTTTGGGAGTGTAGGGAAAAAGAGAACTAGGTTAGTGATTGAAATTTTTCCTTCAAATTTTATACAAAGTGGGCTATAGCGTGTAAACTTTAAAAATATGGACCATTTTTTGTTATGATGTGAAGTCATGTGTATTTTCTTGTAATTTTTTCCATTAAAAACTATGAAAAAGACATAGTTAAGCCGCGAGAGGAATATCAATCAATAGGGATAAAGTGGGTATTTACTGCTGAAATCTAATTTCTTTGTTTTGGACAAAAATCCATGTATTAGTTAAAGTTATAGGAAACCTTCTGAATACAACAGAGTACTTTTTGTAGTAGCAGCAATTCAGGACCCGAATTTAGTGACGACACTTTTCCGATCTTTTCTATAACTAAGACCGTTTAGTCTTCATTGAAACACATTTTTATAATCTAAACCAGATGTCTTCCCAAGGTTGAAGAACCATTAAAAAGAATGAGACAAATAATTGAAAACTTGTCTGGTTGTCATCATCTTCATCCGCATCCAAGAGGAACATCCGGTTTCATATGCAATTATCTTTATGTCATATTTAATGATCTGAGCGGAAAAAAGAGGGGAAAAGATAATGCTTCATATTCCGTCTTCTCTCGTTTCTCATGTTTATTCAACCACCTGCTATGTGCTGAACCTTTTATTACTATTAATTTTGTCATTTCTAAATTTCTTGCTGCTTCTTGATCATGCATGCAAATACTACTTCTCGGGTCTCATGGGCTTCACATGTTATACATTTCTCCATAGCAGCATTTTCTGCAATCCTTTCGATTTCACTCGATACGAGTTTTTTGTTGTTTATTTTTAAAAAAAATTCATATGCTACCAAAAGCAGATGGCATGCATGAACTTCAAAAGTAAACTACTGCATTATGTCACGTCCTTAGTTATTAACTAAGTACACGTGCGACACTTGACAACTCGAGCACGATCTTGTACAACTTGCTCACGTTCTTGCAATGCCAAGTCAGCCTCACTACACTCAAGATCGCTAAGAGAATGGTAGAAAGAGCACAAGAGATTTATTAAGAGAAGTTTTGTATTGGAGAGAACTTGATTGTTTTGCTTGATGAATTACAAATGAATGACCCCCTATTTATACTAATCACCTAGGGGCTAGTATGTAAATAATAATTGTTCTACAAGTCCTTCCATATGTACAACTAAGTCCATTCTTTAGAATATTCCATGGAACTAGATTCTTCTAAGGACTTTCCTAACAATTCTATAAGGTTCTAGGGTCTTCCTTAGGAAACCTCTATATTTCTCTAGAACCTTCCTACAAATACATAAATATCTAGAACATTTCCAAGAAAATTCTCCATAGTTCTAGAGTACCAAGGTTTTTTCCCTAACTTATATAACCATCCAATATAGCAAAAATATATGCCAAGTGGAACTTACGTGGCATGGTGATGTGGGGGGTCATGACACTCCCCCCACCCAATTTTGTGTCGCCCTCAGCACAAAGCATTGACACGTATGTGCACACCTCGCTTTGGCGTCGCCGTTAATCTTTGTCCATTACCCATGATGTTCTATGAATTGGTTCGCCTTCCCATTTCACAAGGTACTAGTCACCTATCTTCTTATGCCATTTGTACATTATACGGCTAGCAATAATGGCCTCGATCCTCCGCCCATCTAATGTCTCCCTTTTCTATTGGCCTGAATCTCCCCATGACTCAACCAAGTCCAGAAGCTTCTCAGCCATCAAGTCTATGCTTTCTCTCCCTATTTGGCTTCCCTCCGTGGTCCCATCCTTGCTAGCAAACTTGATCCCTCTGCTTGGTGCATCATCTAAGTCTGATAGTGTGCCATTATTTTGTAACTTACTATCCGCTTCAACTATGTCCGCGCAACTTTTCTTGCTACCCCGTGTTCTATTTGCATGGCACCAACATAGGCTTTAGAATCTCCTACTTTTGGCTTAGATTCTAATCGCATCCCTCCAATACAGGCGATCTCTTGTGTGTTACCCTTGTGTCCGTGAGCAAAATTCCCGATCATTGTTGCAAGCTTACCCAACTCTGGGCATTCACTTGCCCGATGTGATCCTTTACAAAAGTAGCACCCTCCCTTAGGCACATACTCGCTATTGTGTTTCAGCCCCTTTCCATTTCTCCTGGACCCCTGTCCATTATATGATAGCCCCTTGCCATTACCCTTGTATACATCGGCCTTGCCTTTCCCATTGTCCTCGTCATGATCTCCCTCACCCCTCTCGACTTCACATTCTTTGGACGCGGCATACTCCATCTTGAAGTCAATAAGTGACTCGGCTACCGCTATGGCCTCATCCATATTGACTACTTGATGTCTTCTTAACTCCTGCTTTGCCCAATTTTGCAATCCATCCATGAATTGAAAGAGTGAATGTTCCTCAAATAGTAACGGGATTTGGAGTATTAAGGTAGTGAACTCGTGCACATACTCCCAAATTGTGGCTGTCTGTCGGATCTCTCTTAGCTTCCCCCTAGCCTCATACACCACATTCACCGGGTAGAGTTGCTTCTTCACCTCCTTCTTGAGCTGCTCCCACGTCTCAATGTTGCATAACCCGTTTTCCACGTCAACACACTTTTGACGCCACCATAGTGCAGCAATCATCAAGAGGTACAGCACAACAGTGTTGCTCTTGGCCTAGTCATCTCTCACCTTGCCATGCCTGAAGTATTTCTCCAAGTGCCAAAGGAAGTTCTTTACTTCTTGTGCATCTCGAACACCTTTGCACATTGGCGGCTTGAGAGCCTCGATCTTGGTCTCCCTTATCACAACAATATTACTGTTTGCCTCGGTCACGCTAGCGTCAGCATGCTCATCGAGTGACTCTATCTTTGCCTTCATGGAATCGATAATACTCAATGCCTCCATAGGTCTGCATTCCAAGGTTGTGATGGTTTTCCTTAGATCCATCTCAACTTGCGTACAACCCTGCAAGTCATTTCGGATGCTCTCAATTTCTTCAAGAGTGTGTCCCTCAAGAACTCTAAGGGCGCCTTCCACCTTCCCCAAGCGTTGGCCAAAGATTTCTATGACGTCCATGCCTACATTCACCTTCATCACACACTCTTAACCGAGCGAGACGTCCTTGGGCAGGACCTCTACTTCATCCTCGCTCACCTCAGTAGTAGATGGTTCTTGGGATGTAAGATCTTCGTTTGACACAACCTCGAGTGGCACCTTTTGTCTCTTATTGGTGGCATTCCTTTTTTTTCCACGACCGCTCTTGCCAGCAACATCATGGATGACGTTGGCTTGGATGTTGGCAGCGTTAATTTCTCGTCGTTCGTCATTCCCTTAGTTGAAACCTGGCTCTAATACCGCATTGTCACATCCTTAGTTATTAACTAAGTACACATGCGACACTTGACAACTTGAGCACGATCTTGCACAACTTGCTCACGTTCTTGCAATGCCAAGTTAGCCTCACTACACTCAAGATCACTAAGAGAATGGTAGAAAGAGCACAAGAGATTTATTAAGAGCAGTTTTGTAATGGAGAGAACTTGATTGTTTTACTTGATGAATTATAAATGAATGACCCCTATTTATACTAATCACCTAGCGGCTAGTATGTAAATAATAATTGTTCTACAAGTCCTTCCATATGTAGAACTAAGTGCCTTTTATAGAATATTCTACACAGCAAGATTCTTTTAAGGACTTTCCTAACAATTCTATAAGGTTCTAGGGTCTTCCTAAGGAAACCTCTATATTTCTCTAGAACCTTCCTACAAATGCATAAATATCTAGAATATTTCCAAGGAAATTCTCTATAGTTCTTGAATATTCCACCAAGATTTTTTCCCTAACTTATGTAACCATCCCATATGGCAAAAATATATGCCAAGTGACACTTACGTGGCATGGTGATGTGGCGGGTCGTGACAATTAACTCCATATATATCCAGTTTCAGGTCAGTTTTCCTGGAATCAACTCTGCTAGCTATTGTGCTGAATAACCTATTGTTTTTATATCCTAGCTACCAATTAAAAGTTTAGTATCTCTAGCTCTTCATTCTAAGATATAATTTTCCAAGTAGTTGTAGTTTGATTAAGATAAAAGAAGTTCCTTTTTATTTTAGTTCCAGTGGGTATAGCAATGATCAAAGTTGACTTTTATAAAGCCAACCCGAACTGTTTTCAATGGAATAAAAACCTTGAAATTTGTTGAACTGTGAAACGCCAGCAAGATCGCCTCTTTTTCATTTCCAGGTATTCTGCAATGTTCATTTCTTTCATAGTTTTGTGTAGATTTTCTTTTCTTTTTTGTTTAAGTTCTCGTTTGATTGTTGTTGTCTTGTTGAGTATTTGTAGGCCTAACTGAGGTAACAACAGGAATTTTCACAGTTAACCAGAACGTTATTAAGGGGAGGAAAGGGTGATCTATGCTTCTCTAACACATTGGAGGAGCTGCTGAATCAAGATTCATGTCTAAGAGAGCAAAATTTGAAGCTCTCTATAGTGAGGTTAGTTCTTTGCAGGCTTTTATTCAACTACTTTCAGCAACAAAACCCGAGATAAGAATCTGGGAGCGACTGATAAAGCCGAATATGCTATTGAGTTATGTCTATGCACAAGTCATATTAATAGAAGTGGTGAGAATGAAGGAAATGCATATAAGATATCACAAGATGGATTGCAAGAATTACTCAGAGAAATTTCATCTGTAAACAAGAAACGGAAAACCATTAATCCGTCTGCTAATGGCACTAAATATTTCCAAGCAGGGGAGTCCTTACTTGGTAATTCATCAGAATAAGCTTTACATCAAGAAAACAGATTTTGGGACTTCAATGAGAATCAGATGTCGACTCTTTAGATTGTCATTTGAACTCAATATTGTCCCAATAGTAGGTATGGGTGAAATAGGCAAAACTGCTCTTGCTAGAGCCTTTTATAATGATCCTTGCTTGGTGAATCGTTTTGATATCCGTGCTTGGATTACTGTCTCCCAACAATATGAGGTTAGGGAAATGCTAGTAGGCATTTTGCTCCATCGCTAATCGTCACACCTCCTTTTTCATGTATACTACTTTACCCGTAAGGGCGTAGGGGAGTTTTTCCAATTTAAGGACCGTCGGAACGGGATTAGTTATTTAAGTTTTTCAGAATCGCCACTTGAGAATATAATAATATCCCAAGTCACCGGTTTAATCCCGAACCGAGGAAAGTTTGACTCTGTTACAGTCAGCGAACTAGAAACCTAGATAAGGAATTCTGTTAACCCGGGAGAAGGTGTTAGGCACTTACGAATTCCGTGGTTCTAACACGGTCGCTCAACTGTTGTATTTATTTTTATCTGATTCCAATTACATGTTTTTAATTATGTGCATTAGTGTTCCGCTTTTTAATTTTAAAGAATTGCAACATCGTGAAAATGCATTCTTTAACCACACTGTACCAATACGCATGCAGCTTTAGATACATTTCAACTTCGTTGAAAGCAGGATTTGGGTCACATAAATGTGCACCCGTACTTGAGAATGTAGATTAAAATTGTGCCTAAGGTATCTATTTCTTATTACTTTGGGAAAGACCGTGAAATTAGCTAAACGGTCCATCCGAGTCTAAAAATATTATAACAAGTATTTGACGGCCCCGTGCATTTTAGCTTATAAAGAGGCTCATCTCATTGTATTTTTTAGAGGTCAAACCTAGGTTGTACTATGTTTTTTATCACTGTTTTTTCCTTAATTAAAATGACTATTAGTGCAGTTTTGTTGTAATGCATTGACGTTTATTCACATCCACACTGTTGTGTATTATGGGCCTGGAGTTCGGGCTAACATAAAGAAAAATGCACAGAAGTGCACACGGCTAATTAAAGCCCAATTCATAATTACAAACTCATTTTTACGGCCTAGAAGCCGTCACAGTTGAATCTGACTTCTTTTGCCTGATCACGCCCAAATTATCAACCCAATTCAAAACAAGTTTAGACATTCTTATCAAAGGCTAATTATGTATGTACACAAGTATTGTGACTTTCAATATCAGAACTTAGCTAAAAATTAACACTAATTTCATTTATATACTACTGTCTAGTTACGAGATTAATTAGTTCTGAGTTTATCAGTCAAAACGCATACTTATTCAGTGCAGAACTACCTTATTATTTGTTAACCTGGAGGTACTAAACTAGATATACAGTTGATATGTTCGAATTAAATCCTGAACTTCATTTGTATTTTTATTCCTGTTTTATATCAGATTTCTGAATTTAATTGCGAGTTATTAAGCTAACTTAAACGGCTCAGGATTATAAACGGCAACTACTGCATGCTTTTGTCATTAACAAATACTAATTCAGAACTTAACTAATAAGAGTACTTTAATATTTTTGTGTTACGTTTCTAGTTTAAGAACGGATGAAAATTTACAAGTAAATCAACTAAGTTTTAACGATTTTCAAACTTGTGACCTAAGTGATCATTTTTTAACTGATCTACTTAGTATTATCCTATATTAACATCTAAACTAACTACTCTACAGAATCATTAGCTTCAGTCCAGAATTTACACAGTCCAAGTCCATATTATACATAAAATCCTAACAAATTACATAGATCTAAAGTATTACATATTTATAATACGAACAGAATCAGAAATAATAGAAAATTAATGATAATTTCATATCTTCAACAGCTTAATTACATCCTTGAAGATAAGGAGTATACCTGGTCAAATTGAAATGAAACTCAATGATTTCTAAGGTGATAAGGAAGAAGAAGATCAACAACAATACAGGAATCCAAGCAATAACCAACAATAACACCAAAATATCAAAGCAACAGGCTCGAATTCACGATAAAAACCCAACAACTTCAACAAATAATGCAGAATAGTAGACGAAAACACCTGGACTCAAGAGTTCTCTACTCGAATTGCAAATAAACCAATGAAACAGTAATTGAACACAATTTCTATGTATTCTTAGACATATCAAATTTCTGAACCTCTTAAATTACGGTCTAATGAGGCATATTTATAGAGCAAAATGGGAGGAAAATTTGAAATTAATATTCAGATTTCTCACCCCTGCTCTTTCAACTTATTTTCAGTTTAATCCACACATTTTAATTGTGAATGCACTAGAACCCCTGCTAGAAGGTTCTACTAGCATCCACATGGTTCCAATTACCCTTAAACGTCTTTACTATCCTCACTTGCTATTAATTTCTACTTATTTACCCTTTCAGTATACCCAAGATACCCTTTATTATTTAATTAATTACCTAAGAGCCATGCAGCTTTGCCTTTTATACCCCTACCCCTTTTGTTTAATTGCAGAATACCATTTTATCCCTTCCCTTTTAACCGATTTGTTTTATTTTTATTTACCCGACTGACTTTAATTAATCAGACATTTAAAGGTCAAAGTCAAAATTAATTTACACAAATAGCCAATACTAGACAGTCTTACAAACATAGTCAATTTAAGACTACTTAATCCTATTATTCAATGAGAATGTCTAAGTTGCAGAAAAAGCTAACATTAGATAATCTTACAAACATGGCCTAAATTAAAACTAGTTACCCAATTAACCCTTTCATTTAAACAAAGTTCAGAAAAGTCAAAAGTCAAAATTGCATTGCAATGATAGCCAACATTAGACAGACTTACAAATATAGCCATATTACGATTAAACACCCAATTAACAGGATTCAGAGGAACAAATTGATAATAGGTTGAATCCAATTAACAGAACACTCAATCATAAATTTAGATCTATCAAATAAGAACCCTAAGTGGCTACAAAGCAAGTGATTTAACTAGTGACCTTAATCACAAAAAAGAACATATATCATGTGAATCAAAAGTACAAGACCAGAAAATTACATACTCGATTTCATGATTAAGTACAACAAAGAGGACTTTGAGCACGCAATAGACTCATTCTACTCAGGATAGCAAGAAACCGACAAAGAATAGAGACAATCAAAACAAATATGCATAGGAGAGAAAATTAGGGTTTTTTGGGTACTTAGCTTTTTTCGTTTGTTTTCTTTTTCCTTTTTCTTTCTTTCTTTCTTCTTTTTTCTTTTTTTTTCTTGATTTTACGGCATCAGGAGTCCATAAGCCCTTTTCTTAGCTTTTGGAGCTTTGAACAGACTCTTTGCGTTTTCTTTTTGTAAGAAAGATCTTTGGAAGAGGCTAGTGGTTTGATGTGGGTAGTTTTGGGGTTAAGTGTATCTGCCGGAATAGGGTTCCGGCGAGATACTTTTCAATATTCAATGAGTTTGGGTCTGATTTGAAGGAAAATAGGTAGATGGGGTGAAAGAGGAGTTCATGGTGGTTCAGGGGTGTTAATGGTACACAGTGGTTCAAAGTGGTGGTCGCCGACTAAGGTTCCGGCGAGTTGTTTTTCTAGATTGAACCACAGGAGGGTTTTTTGACAAAAAACTGAAGAGGGGGGTGAAAGAGGAGAAGGAATAGATTCAGGGGTGTGAAGGGTGAACGGAGAAGATAACTGGATTGAACCACCGCCGATAAAAGTCCGGCGATGGTGGAGAGAATCCTAGGGCGGCTAGGGTTTGGTTATGAAGATGAAGGGTGTATAAAGAATATACACAGACCCTTCGATATATTTAATATGTGCGGATATGTGCCAGCCGTTGGATTAGATTAGATGAATGGCCAGAATTCATTCCTTCCACATGACGTCGTGTGGATTTAATGAGGCTTTCAACTTCAACAGCTGGATGAACCAAACGAACGGTCTTGATTATTTCATATGAACGACGTCGTTTCATTTATTAGACGACTGCTATTCCTGGGCCGTTTGATCAATTAATCAACGGTCCAGATGTAGCTTTTAAAACGGTGTCGTTTTGGTTTTGTATAGGTGGGCTGGTCTTTATCTTTGGGCCTGGTCTTTGTTGTCTAATTGGGACACTGAATTTGCCCAATTCATGGTCCAATTATTTCGTATTGTATTTTGTCTTTGTATTTTTTTCTGTATTTTTCATATTATGTATTTTTATTTATTTTCTTTTCTGTATTTTTGTATTACTCCTGTATTTATTATTTCCTCATATTTTCTTTGTATTTTTTCTTATTTTTCTAGCATTAAAGAGTAATTTTCCTATATTTTTTGGTACTTTTAATTAATACAAAAATATATTTTGTTTTAATTTTCTTTGCTTTATTTTCCAAAAACAAAAATAAATACTGGAATTTCCACATAATTATCAATTAGTTTCCACACAAAAAATTATTTTGCATATATGTTTAGAATAATTTACTTGGGGCAAAAAGCGCGTGCTCACACTGATATCTGATACCTACACAAAAACCAATGATGAATTAGCCGATCAGCTATACAAAAGCTTGAAATTTAAGCGTTTTCTTGTTGTCTTGGATGATGTTTGAAGTATTGAGGCTTGGGATAATTTGAGAAGATCTTTCCCAGATGACAAAAATGGAAGTAGAATTATTTGAACTAGTAGATTTGATATGTATGCTAGCTCTGAGAGCCCTCCCCATTTTATGGGTTTACTCAGCATGGATCAATATTTGAAGCTACTTAACTTGAAGGTGTTTGGCAAGGAGTCTAGCCCTCCTGAATTCGAAAAAGTTGGAATGGAGATCGTCTGTTGCTGTCAAGGACTTCCACTAGCGATTGTTGTGGTAGTTGGACTTCTCTCTAAGATCAGCGAGACATTAGACAGCTGGAAGAATGTTGGTATTTCAAATCTTACATGTGATGGAAAAGAGTTAGTTTTTTTATAGGGGTGTGCATTCGATTTATCGATTATATTTTGACTCTTATCGATAATTATTTATCGATAACCGATTTGAACATATGATTATTATTATTATCGTTTCAATAAGTTTTCAATTTTTTCGATTTTGATTTATCGATTTTTGGGGCTTATCGATTCGGTTATTTATTACACCAATAAAAAAATTTTGCGGATTCCACGAAAAATATATCGTTATAAACACACCTAATTAATATGGACAAAAAGAAGCTAAAATAAGACAAATATTCTTTGTAACATAAAAATTGTATCAACAAGCACATGCAACGAAACTAAAGTAAGAGATCAAATGTATGCCACCAACACTCCAACGGTATAAAAAAACATACATCATCACGACTAATTTTGTTTTCTATTAATTTGAACTTCATTCCCTTGAGCTTTAAATATGATCATTCCTTAAATGTGATAGAAAAAGTAATAGGGTTAAAGACTTAGGGTAAAGGAAGGATATTATAGAATAAGGGTAAAAAAAATTAATTTTTTTTTAATTCTTTTATTTTTAGTATATCTTATTGGTTTATCGAGGACAAATCGAAATCGAAATCGAAATCGATAACTCGATAAGGAAAATTTTGAAATTAAAATCGAAATCGAAATCGATAAATCGATAACAAATTATCAATTCGATTTATCTATTAACCGATTCCAGCACACCGTATGTTATTGGAAATTAGAGAATGTTTCAGTCTATATTTCATCTCTTTGATTCGTCTCCATGTGTTTGATTTTGTGCTTGTGCAGGTATTATCTTTATTCCCGAGATGTGCAACGTGGTCGTAAACTATTTGAGGACTACATGAGTTCGGGAAAACCACATAATTGAATTATATGTGGCAAGCTCCAAAATACATTAAAATAGACAATGTTAGCTCTAATCAAAACACATCATACCAATGTCTTCATTCTAACCTTTTGTAACAGAGCTAACATTATCCTAGTCCTCTGCTCTGAAAATTCTGAATTTTGCAACGCCTTCTATGAAATTCATTAACTTATCCGGAAATAAAGTTAAAAAATCTTGCCCCATAAAGTTGGGGTTCTATCACAACATAACACCACCTGTTAAAGGACTTGGTACTATAGTGTATCTTACCGTAGTTGTCATCGATCTTAACTCAGTCATCCTCTCTTTTAGTGGTTTCTGCTATGATGTAAAAAGCCAATTTATAGAAGTAATTAGTTGAGTAGGAATCTTTTTTCTCAATTCTAAACTTTTATTTGACTGTAGACACTTGTTGAGGGAGTAATGGTCGGTACAAGATGCAACTCCTTCAAGAGACACTGGTATGATGTGTTTGATTATGTTATAACAATTTCTTGTTTCTCACTTGTGCAGGTAAACATGAACTCCATGAACTTCTTCCTGAGTCCTAAAATGGGAAGTCATCTCCTTCTTGTTGCTACGGGTGAAAAGGTAAAAACTTTTAGCCCTTTCCTCTCTCTTACATTTCTCTTTTCTCATCACAGTATCACATATGTCGAGTTATTCGATTTCTTAACTGTTTGCACACTAGTGGAAATACTACCGCCAATCTGATATAAATTATACCAACATTTCCTATTGTTCAAGCATATTATGACGACTTGAAGGTGAGTTTTCGTTACTTGATTGCAAATCCATTGGTTCGCAATTATCAGATATTGCTAAGGTTTGTAGATTGCAAGCAGCTCTTAGATGTTGTAGACAAAGCTCTTGCTATTGACAACCAAAAATTCCAAGTATCTTTTTTTTACAAGTCTACCAGATGAACCGATTATTCATCCCAAAGTATATTCATATCTTATGGTTTGCCTGGATCAACATTAAACTGTATGTACTTGCTGTAGACAATAAATTTGCTGAGGAGAAAATAAAATCTAAGAGCAAAAATATCGCAACAATCGTAGTATTTGATTTTAAATATTTAAGTGTACAATCTCTATGATCCCCCTGATTCTACTTTTCTAGTATAAATTCAAGGACCTTTGAGCTGGATCTTGAATTTAAATTTGATTTATCCGTCGTGAACACTTTGATTGTTGCCACAAATTTTATTACGAACAAGTAGCCTTGATCTTGAATGCCTTATGTTTGATTTGACTTCATTCTTGATCTTGAATACTTGAATTGTTCCTCATTCTTGAACTTGAACACTTGATCTGTTCTTCGCTCTTGAACTTGAACTTGATTACTTGAGGCTTGAAACTTGTGGAGGAATTTGCAATGTTTCATCCACGAGCTCTTTCTTGCTTCTTGTTATAACTTTTAGTGTCTTTTTTTAGTTATGAAGACCCATATTTATAGTTGCGAAAGGAAAGAGTTGTGATAAGAACAAACTCTTTCCGACCAATCAAATCGAAGTGTGACATGGCCGCATTTGATTGGCCAGAACATGTCACTTGCACACGTGGCGCGATTTCATTAGCCTTTCAGTGTTACTCGGCATGCCTTGTCATTTTGACATGTGGCATGATTCTATTGGCTCTTTCGCTTGACTTGGCGCGCCATGTCACTTGACATGTGGCACCAAACTAGACCTTTAGGAAGATTACATCTTGTGTTTGATGAAGTGGGCTCATCATTTTAGCCCAATTAAATCGGCTAGCCCAATGGATTAAGACTTATTTATTTAATCCATATATATTGGACCTATATAATTAACTCATTTATATATTAGCCCATAATATCTTAAATTTAAAATATAGTCCAAATTATTTTATCAATTTAATTTAAGTAAAATTTATATGCCTACAAATGCCTCCGATTTCAAGACTTGTCCGGAGTACGAATTTGCCACACTCCATAAATCGACTAGGCTTGAAGTACTTACATATTACATGTATTTGTCTTCTTGAGAAAAATAATCTTTAAAACGTGATCATGAAGGACCAAGAATAAAAGTAATCACTTCCATATGATGATGTCGATGTCTTTCGATTTAGATGTGTTTGCAACAAATTATTTGTGATACAAAAATAAATTGCAATCATAAAATAATTATGAAGAAACATAATTTTATTGATAAAATGATGCGAATACAATCCTGTTTATCCCATTGATTCTTCTCTCTTGATAATCACTTTTATTCGAGGGCTGACGCAGCGTATTTCTCGAATGTAAGGATGATTCAGACCTCCTAGATGTATTTGATCTCCAACTTCTTGAACTATTTTATTGTCAAGAAGTATCCGACTATATTTTGGTCTCTTTGTGAGTATCTCAATGGTTTATGGCATTCTTGAGACATCTCTTCAAGGGTATATGCATCCCTTTATATAGGTGTGAGTTAAGGTTTAGGGTAGAGTAGCCTCCAAGAAACCCTAATAGACTCCTAATAGACTCTTATAATTTCTAGAGTCCTGTAGTATCTTCAATTTAGGATTTAGCCTTATCCCTTAAAATTTTGATGTCTACAATATCGATTATTTGATATTGTTACGGAGGTAATGGTATTTATTTGCAACCTGCTAGTCATACTTTTCTGTATAAATAGCACGGGCTAGCCAGTTTTCGAACTGGTTATTCTGTCATAACCCAATTCCCAACTCGGTCGCGATAGCGCCTCTCGTGAAGACAAGTCCAGCCAGAACAACGCAAACTCCTCTTTTAAATTAAGTAATTAACATTAAAAATTCTAACACATGTTTAATAAAGCAAATAATGCGGAAATAGTGATAATAAAGGGGGAAACCATCCCGATACAGCCCAAACCGAGGTATCACAAGTCATGAGCTACTATAGAGTTTGCTATAGTTCTACAAAGTATGATTTCTGATATGATAGGCTGAATAAAAACATAAATGATAAAGGAAAAGGGGAGACAAGGGGCCGCGGACGTCAAGAGCTACCTCATTACTCCAACTCGCTGCCTGGTTTGAAAAGAATTAGGGCTCAGGTGCAAACTCCTATATGCCTGTATCAGCACACATGGTGCAGAGAGTAATGTGAGTACTCCAACCCAGTGAGTAATAATAATAATAAATAATAACCGAAGGCGTAAAAATATATAAATGCACAAAGCAATTCTATATCAGGCAGTAAAACGGTAAAGAGTTAGATGAAATCTCATTTTATAAACAGGTAATCAGGTAAAACAACAAGTAAATAGTGAGTAAAAATCTGCCCCTCGGGCCCAATATCAATCGCTCAGAACAGTATCGGTCCCTCGGGCTCAGTATCAGTCACTGAGCATAATATCAGCCACTCGGGCTTAATATCAGTCACTCAGCATAATATCAGCCCTTCGGGCTCAGTATCATATCACATAGGTATCAGTCACTCAGCATAATATTAGCCCTTCGGGCTCAGTATCATATCACATAGGTACCCGCACTCACTGTGGGTGTGCAGACTCCGGAGGGGCCCCTTACGGCCCAAGCGCTATATTAACTTAAGGCCTGAAAGCCTTCTCACATCACACTCGAGGCCTGAAAGCCTCCTCATATCACACTCAAGGCCTGAAAGCCTCCCCATGTCACTCTAGCCACCTCGTGGCATATAAATGTATCTCGGGCCCTCTGCCTCACTCAGTCCAGAAAACATCATAAGCATTTCGGGCATCAATAAAATAGTAGTGCTCAGCCCAAACAATAGCGAAAATATCGATTAGCTTTCAAAATTTAATTAAAGTGGTTGAGTTGTAAAATAGTATAATCAACAGGACTGAGTTCAAGTAATATATCAAATAGTAAGGAAAAAAATCCTCGAGGGACTCAAGTAGTCGGTATGAAGCCCAAAATATGGTAAAAAGCCCAAACCATGTTGATAACAAACATCTTTCAGTTAAATACGCGGTAAAATATCAAACGAGATGGACCAAGTCACAATCCCTAGTAGTAAATAACCTCGTGCTCGTCATAAGGCGCGTGTTTCACTTCAACATAGCACTACGTTGTTCGGGGTTTCAAACCCTCAGGATATTATTTACTATCATTATTCACCTCAAACCGGCCAAAATCCTAGCTCGCTATGTCCTTGTCTCACAAATCGACCTCCTAGCACATCGAATCTAATCAAAACCATAACGAATACATTACAATAGGCTAAGGGAACATACCCCAATCGAAAAGACTCTAAAAATATCGAAATTCACAAAGTTTGCAAAACCCGAGTCCCGGGCCCACTTCTCTAAAATCAGAAAACTTAACATTATCAGATTCCTTATCTCTCCACGAGTCTATACATACCAAAAATTCCCAAATCCGAGCCCAAATGACTCATTAAATCCCACTTTAAAATATCAAATTCCAAACCCTAACTTTCCCTCCCTTTTGATGAATTTCATAAATTTCTATGCTAGTTCTGCCATTAAATCATGTATTTAGGTTATAGGACTCACCTCCAATCATACCCAGTCGAAATTACCTTCAATTTCCGTCTAAAAGCTCTTAAGTTTGCTAAAAATGGTGGAAATATTCCTTAGCTCGCGGAACAAAATGAACACTTTAAAACCCTTTATGTCTAGCCCCTTTTCGCATCTGCGATCACTATACCGTATATGCAGCTACCGCTTCTGTGGAATTCCCGCTTCTGCAGATTTTCTAATGTTATCCAGGACCGCTTCTGCAGTCTAATTTCGCTTCTGCGAACCCCGTTTCTGCGGAACTTCCTTCAAATACACGGACCACTTCTGCGGACACCGCACCTGAGAAAATTGTTCGCTTCTGCAAAAATTAACCAAATGGCCAAAATTTGCACCTGCATTAGGTACATTGGATTCAAGCCTAAGTTCTTCTAAAACTTCTGAAATACGTATTTGATCAAAACCCGACCAAAACACCTTCGAATGACCTGAAATGTTTGCACACACATCCCAAATCACCTAACGAAGCTACAACAACTCTCGAAATCTCATTCCGATCCTCGGATCAAAATCTCACCTATCAACCGGAATTCGCCAAAATATCAACTTTTCCAATTCAAGCCTAATTCTACACTGAACCTTCAAAATAAATTTCGATCATACTCCAATGTCACAAATCATCCCCCGAAGCTAACCGAATCACCGGAAATCACATCTGAGCCCTCTAACTCATAAGTCAAAACCGTACAAACCTTCCTTAAAGAGACTAAGTATCTCATTTCCTTCTAAAACCAATCCAATTTGACTCATTCACCCAAGAATCTTATAATAAAACATAAGGAAGCAGAAAATGGGAAAAATGTGGTGGTAACTCATGTGACGACGAGCCTGATCGTCATACATTCAAAAATAGTCAGTGTTTGCAAAGTTATTGCAAAATAGCCAATATTTTGCTGGAACACGAAAAGTTCCAGCATGATATACTGGAGAGGAGCATCGATGCTCCAATCTCCAGTATATTATGTTGGACCAGTATATTATATTGGAACTCTAGTATATTATATTGGAATTTCAATATAATATACTGGAACTCTAGTAAAATATACTGGAGTTCCAATATACTAGATGCTAGTATACTGGAGTATTTGTTTAATTTTTGAATAATATCTTCGTTCAAATTTATTTTTACATGAAAAGTGACTAAATATCGATTACTTTTTAAAATGTGGCTATTTTAGAATGAACACTTGTAAATATATTTATTTTTTGAATTTCCTCCACTTTTTCTTGACTACTTAATGCTTAGATAATGTATAAACAAGCTGAAGGACGTGGCCTGTGTAGTGCCAATGTCTTAGGAGTGAGTTTGGTTTATTATACATCTAGTTTCACATAAGAAAGTACTACAAGAGTATTTATATTAAGAAGATAAATGATTTTTGTTCTTAATTGATTTGAGAACTGTCTCGTCGACATCTATCAAAAGTTACTTTCTTAAAAGGGAAAAGGGCCATTAATACCCTTGTACTTTTTAATATAGGCCACATTTATCCCCCGTTAGACTTTAGAGCCAAAGTCCACCTTACCGTTACTAAGGTTTTTAACATTACCCCTAACCCTAACGCCCGTCCAAGTGGCAGCTGACCCTATTCAATTTTTCCTACTCAGGTGCCAACTAGGATTCCACTAACCCATTACACCCGAACCCAACCCTATTAACGAATCAACTTGACCCATAACCCGTAACCGAATACCCATCAAATAAATATGTTAAACCCGTCTGAGAAATATTATTCACTCATTTGGTCGAAGCTTCTGGTACTTGAAAGAAAAAAAGAGTCAAAACCGGTCAAGAGAAGAGTGGCGATTTCAAGCAAGGTAAGAGATTTTTGTCCCAAAAATTGATTTTCTGTTTGTTTAATCTCTTATCTTGAGTTATCCCAAAAATATTTTTGAAAAACTATTCCGAATCCCTTTCAAAAACCCTTTTCTGAGTTAGGGTTTTCATAAATCCTTTTCTTTTTCGATTATTTGAAGTTGATAGATGTTTGTAGTTGTCAAATGGTTTGTAATTGTTTTTGATTTTGTGTTTATTGAAGTTATGGTTTAATGAATAGCTTTTTGTTAGTTATGGTTTCTCTTCTCCTCTCTTTGACGATAATTTCAAGCTGGTAGTGTGTGTTTTGGTTTTGTATTTACTTGCATGTAGTTTGACAGTAATAAACCCTTTCTTTACTCTTTTTGTTTGCTATGCCTCATCCGGTATTGGAAGCCTTTTGATGGTTTAGGGTTTTGATTATCATATTTTGTGTTCCCAAATTATTATATTTTTTTTATAGAAAAGAGGTGAATCAGAATATTAATATTAAGGGTGGGTCAGGGATACTTTATTCCGTATAATACTTTAATGTATGGTCCATTTATCCATGACTGGATAATGTTAACTTGCATTATTGAATTGGATTGATTCTATTTTATTATCTTTATTCCTTTATGCCTTTATGGCTTTATGCATTTATGCATTTTTTCCTTTATGTTAACTGTGCATTTTTTTCCTTTATGTTAACTATCCTTAGCCTTTTTCACAATCTTAACTTTTTTAGTACTAATGTGTTCTGCAATTCACTATCTATGGTCCTACTGGATTTAGTGTTTCACATGGGGAGAGGTCAAGAAGTCACTCATAGCATACTCAAAAAAAAATCCGACACATTAAGAAAGGTTTTGACTCGAACTTGCTTTTATTCAATGATTTAGTGGATGAATATGTTTCTAACTTGGGGTATATAGGATTCCAACAATTAGTAGTTAATGGTCCTTCTGGTTCCTATTATGAAATAGAAGGTGATTATGGCATTAGGGCTTTACTGGACCTAGTGAATGAACAATTTTATATTATAAACATATTTTTTGTAGAGGATCGTGAGACAAGTATTAATGCACCTAATATAATCCATCACAATAAGCATGATGAACCTGAAGAACTTCCAACAGAACCTGAGCTTGACATAGCTGTAAGGCCAAGGAACATGTGACGTCCCAAAGGGCCATCACCTATTTTTTCCTCACTTGTTCAGCACTTCCGAGGCCTTGAAAACCTCATTTTATGTTACCTCTATTTACGTGCATAATTCGGGCCCGTAGTGTGACGACCCAAAGGGTCATCACTTATTTTATTAATCATTTCGAGCTTCCGAGGCCTTGAAAACCTTATTCTATGTTGCCTCGATTTACGTGCACGATCCGAGCATGTAGCCGGAAAGATTTTGTGATAGAAAATATGAATTCTATGAGAAATTTGGATAAAAATGATATTAATATTGATATGGTTGACTTCGGTCAATATTTTTGGTAAACGGATCCGGACCCGAGGTTTGATGGTCCCGAGAGGTCCGTAGAAAAATATGGGACTTGGACATGCGTCCGGAGTCGAATTCCGAGGCCTAGAGCCCAAGTTATGAATTTTTATGTGAAATTGTTTTTGATGCAATTATTAAAGGAAATAAATTAATTGACCTTGGTATCGGGCTCGTATTTTGGTTCCGACGCCCTGTACAAGTCTTAATTATTATATATGTGATTTCTGTAAAGTTTGGTGACATTTGGATGTCGTTTGGGATGTTTTGGACCTTGAGTTCCAAGTTGAGAAGTTTTGAAAATCAAAAGTATGAAAATCATGAGTTTGAGGCTCGATTTGATTAAAACGAAGTGATATTGGCGATATGGTCGCACGAACAAGTCCATAATATGTTTTTGAGGTTGTGTACATGTTTGGTTTGGAGCCCGGGGGGCTCGGGTAAAGATTTGATAGGCCGTTGGATGAAACTTTGAATTTTAGAACTGCTGGTTTTTCACCCAACTGTTGGCTTCGCAATTGCGAAGTTTTCTCGCAATTGCGAAGGGGACAGGCTCGCAAATGCGAACATTCATCGCAAATGCGAAGCCCCCTTTAGCCCAGCCTTGTTCGCAAATACGAACAATTGTTCGCATTTGCGAAGTTCGCAAATGCGAACATTCCCCAACACTGCCTTGGTTCGCAAATGCGAACCATTGTTCGCAAATGCGAACACTGCCTATACAGCATGTGTTCGCAAATGCGAACAGTTCGCAAATGCGAACAAATGTTCGCAAATGCGAACTTCCCACCCTTAGCTTATTTTTCAAACTCCAGAAATTGGTCGGGGTTCGCAATTGCGAACCCATGTTCGCAAATGCGAACACAGAGACCTGAAAAACACGAATTTCAGTCATTTCTTCACATTTTACAAAAACCAAAACACCCATTTGCGATTCTTCAAGGATTTCTTCTTCATCAAATCGATTGTAAGTCACTTTTTACTTAATTCTTTCAATTCCTAACATCATTAAACATGTTTTTCATTAGAAATCAAATGTTTTCATGGTAAAATTCTTGTTTTTGTTAGAAAATAAGGTTTTTCATAAATTGGGGAATTGGACCTCGAATTGAGGCCCGATTTTGAAATAAATTATATACATGAACTCGTGGGGGGATGGGTAACCGGATTTTGGTCCTAACCCCGAATTCCGACCATGTGGGCCCGGGGTTGAAATTTACTATTCATGGCAGAATGTTGTAAAAGTGGTATTTGGTATTAAGAATTAGTTTGTTGAGTAGAATTGATGATATTAAATCAATTGTGTATAGATACGGTTGGATTGGAGCCAAATTGAAAGAAAAGACATTTCCACGGATTGGATTGTTCATAAGCATTCGAGGTAAGTGTTTGTTCTATCCTAGCTTGAGGGAATAGGATTATGTGTTATGTGTTATGTGATCGAGTGCGGTGTATGGGTCGTGGTGACGAGCATCCATACACTGGCGTCTAGTATGACCGTGAGTCGTTGGAAAATAATTATTTTGAGATATATTACAGATGAATTGTTATTGTTCTCCCTTGTTGGGACTTGTTGTGAAGATTATTATTGATTGCCCTTGATGGGACGGATTATGAATTTCTGTTTCTTTCTTTACCCTTAACTGTGATTGTTATTTGGGTGAGGAAGAGTGATAATGCACGAAGGGTGATGCCGTGCCATGTTTTATTTATTTATGCACGAAGGTTAATGCCGTGCCATGTTTATTTATTGATTATGCACGAAGGATCATGCCGTGCCCTCTGTTATTGAACCATGTACGAAGGATCATGCCGTACTATGGATGTGAGGATGAGAGTAAAAGCACGAAGGGTGATGCCGTGTACTTTATTTGTTTATTTGGTGAGGATGAGAGTAAAAGCACGAAGGGTGATGCCGTGAAATTGTTTGCTATTCCTTGACTTGATATTACTTGTTTTTCCATTATATTTTATTTGAGTGATGCCGTGCAACTATTTGCCATTCCTTGACTTGATATTACTTGTGTTTCCATTATACCTTATTTTCCTTGTGAACTCATTTGATTGTTATTTGGGTGAGGAAGAGTGATAATGCACGAAGGGTGATGCCGTGTCATGTTTATTTATTTATGCATGAAGGATCATGCCGTGCCCTATTATTGAACCATGTACGAAGGATCATGCCGTACTATGGATGTGAGGATGAGAGTAAAAGCACGAAGGGTGATGCCGTGCAACTGTCTGCTATTTCTTCAATTGATATTACTTGTGTTTACATTACACTTTGTTTTTCCTTGTGAAATTATTAACCGTGGTTAATTGTTGAATTCTTTAAGATATTCCTTATTGTGTTAATACTTGATTATTTCTTGTTATTTTGTAGTACACATATATATATTGAATTGTACAGGTTTATGTGGGTGTCTGGTCCTAGGCTTGTCACTACTTCGCCGGGATAGGCCAGGCACTTACCAGCACATGGGGTCGGTTGTGCTGATGCTACACTTCTGTGCGTTTTTGCACAGGTCCAGGTTACGATCAGGAGGAGCAGCAGCAGCAGTAAATAGATTGCGTGGGAGTTGATCACATTTGAGACCGAGGTAGCTTGCAGACGTCCGCAGGCCCGGCGTCTCTTTCTTTATTTATGTTAATAGCCGTAGTCTCATTGTTCCGAGACAAACAGAATTATGTTATATTTCCTTCAGACTTTTATGTGTAGTATTCCATAGTCGTTTGTGAGTTGGTGACTCCAAGTCTTGGGTAGAGGATTTCAGTATGATTTTCACCTTATGATTTGTTATTTCCATTTCGATAAAGTATTCCGCATTTATTTAATTAAAATTGTGTTAAAAAGAGGATAGTATGAATACAGTGGCTTGCCTAGCTACCACGAGTAGGCGCCATCACGATCCCGATGTTGGGGAAAAAATCCGGGTCGTGACAAAATCATAGAATAAAACAAAATAATCTATAACTAGCAGTCCAGAACACTTAATCATGAAACAACACACCGATGAAGTATGGTACAGAAAGGCTATAACAAGTAAAGCAGATAAATATCAAATTCATGAATGCAATACAACACATAGAATGGTACACTCTAGTACCCGCTGTGGCGCGCAACCTGATCCATTTAACATTGACGGCGCTCACTGGGTGTGTGTACAGACTCTGAAGGGGCTCCTACAGCCCAAGCGCAAATAATCAAGTCATCAAGTGGCACAAACCAGGCTCTCGGCTTCAATATCAATATATACCGCTGTGGCACACAGTCCATTCCATACTCAGTCTAGAAATTCACATAAGCCTCCCGGGCAATAGTAAAATAATAAGTGCTCAACTCCTATCGCTCATACTCCGGAGCCGGTAGCTCCTCGGCCTCAGGCACCAGTAGTCCAGCCAGCTGTGGCCACTCAGTCGAGTACCACGGCTCATGCCGGCGATGGAGCGGCCATGACTTCCGATTCGTTATGGAGGCTTGATCGGTTCTCCAAGCTATTTACCACTACATTCGGCGGAGCCACATCAGAGGATCCTCAGGACTTCTTATTCAGTTGCCATGAGATTCTCAAGACTATGGGGATCATGGAGACAAACGGAGTTGATTTCTGTACCTTCAGACTTGCAGGATCCGCCAAGACTTGGTGGAGAGATTATTGCCCGACTCGACCAGCAGGGTCCCCAGCTTTATCATGGGACCAGTTTGCGGAACTATTTATGGAGAAGTTTCTCCCTGCTACTCAGCGGGATTTACTTCGGAGGCGGTTTGAGCGCCTCCATCAGGGCACTATGACAGTTACACAGTATGAGACGAGATTTATTGACTTGGCTCGTCATGCAGCGGTGATACTTCCCACGGAGCGGGAGAGGGTCCGCAGGATTTATAGATGGGCTTAATCAGCCGATTAGACTCCAGATGGCTATGGGCGTGGGGAGTGACATATCATTTCAGAAGGCAGCCAATGCAGCACGCAGAGTTGAGATGGCTCTCGCTAGAGGAGGCGGTTATTCTTCGGATAAGAGGCCTCGTCATTCGGGTAGGTTTGGTGCTTCTTCCTCTGGTAGCAGAGAATCCTTTGATAGAGGCCAGTCCTCCAGGCCTTTTCATTCCGCCCTTCAGGCTTCACAGGGTGGATCGGGTGATCGTGGTTCTCGGGGGCATTATTCAGACCAGTATCCTATTAATGCTCAGCCTCTTCAGAGTGTTCGTGGAGGCCATTCGGGTCGTCAGGGCCAGCAGCCCTATCAGTCCAAGAGCTGCTACAGTTGTGGTGACCCAAGTCATTTTATCAAGAATTGCCCTATAGCAGCGGGCAACTCTCAGCAGCGAGGTCCTCGTCCTATGATCTAGGCCCCAGCCGACCCTCAGCCTGCCCAGCCAGCCAGAGGCGGGGGTAGAGATTTTAGAGGTGGAGGTCGAGACCGTAGAGGTAGAGACCGTCCGGCCAGAGGTAGAGGTCAGCCAGTTGATGGTCGTCCTAGAGACGCAGCTCAGAGGGGAGGTGCAGATCCCCGTTTCTATGCTTTACCAGCCAGGCCAGAGGCAGAGGCATCAGATGCTGTGATTACAAGTACTATTCTTGTGTGTGGCAGAGGTGCTTCAGTATTATTTGACCCTGGATCTACATATTCCTATGTGTCTTCCTACTTCGCACCGTATTTGGCTGTGCCCAGCTATGCTCTGGATATCCCAGTTTATGTGGCTACACCAGTGGGTGACTCCATTGTAGTCGATCGGGTGCATCGATCGTGCGTAGTTATTTTTGGGGGTCTTGAGACCCGTGTTGATCTGTTACTCTTGGATATGGTAGATTTTGATGTCATATTGGGGATGGACTGGTTGTCCCCATACCATGCTATTCTTGATTGTCATGCTAAGACTGTCACCTTAGCCTTGCCGAATCACCCCGATTAGAGTGGAAGGGTACCTCAAGCCACTCCGTTCGCACTGTTATTTCTTATGTTAAGGCTCGACGTATGGTCGAGAAGGGATGTCTAGCTTATTTGGCTTATGTTCGTGATTCCAGCGCAGAAGTTCCTTCCATTGATTCGGTCCCTATTGCACGGGAGTTTCCTGAGGTTTTTCCTTCAGACCTGCCGGGCATGCCACCCGACAGGGATATTGACTTCTGTATTGATTTGGCACCGGGTACCCAGCCCATCTCTATTCCACCCTATCGTATGGCCCCGCCGGAACTAAAAGAGTTGAAAGATCAGTTGCAGGACCTTCTTGAGAAGGGCTTTATCAGGCCCAGTGTTTCCCCCTGGGGAGCACCTGTATTATTTGTAAAGAAGAAGGATGGCTCGATGCGGATGTGTATTGATTACCGGCAGTTAAACAAAGTGACTATCAAAAATAAATATCCACTGCCGAGGATTGATGATTTGTTTGACCAGCTCCAGGGAGCGAGGGTATTCTCTAAGATAGACTTGAGGTCAGGCTACCATCAGCTGAAGATCAGGGCGGCTGACATTCCTAAGACAGCCTTTCGCTCTAGATATGGGCATTATGAGTTCTTGGTCATGTCCTTCGGGTTGACCAATGCCCCGGCAGCATTCATGGAGTTGATGAATCGGGTATTCAGGCCTTACTTAGATCTGTTCGTGATAGTCTTCATAGATGACATCCTGGTATACTCCCGCAGCCAGGAAGAGCACGAGCAGCACCTCAGAGTGGTTCTTCAGACTCTGAAAGATAACCAGCTATATGCCAAATTTTCTAAATGTGAGTTCTGGTTGAGTTCGGTAGCATTTCTGGGTCACATTGTATCAGTGGAAGGTATTCAGGTAGACCCAAAGAAGATCGAGGCAGTCCAGAATTGGCCTCGACCAGCTTCAGTGACTGAGATCCGGAGTTTCTTGGGATTAGCAGGTTACTACCGTCGTTTTGTAAAGGGGTTTTCTTCTATTGCAGCCCCGATGACCGGGTTGACCCAGAAGGGTGTCCAGTTCCAGTGGTCAGAGGAGTGTGAGGCGAGCTTTCAGAAGCTCAAGACGGCCTTGACCACCGCACCGGTGTTGGTACTACCTACAGGTACAGGGCCTTATACAGTTTATTGTGACGCATCTCGTACAGGGCTTGGAGCGGTATTGATGCAGGATGGTAAGGTTATCGCTTATGCTTCGAGGCAGTTAAAGATACATGATAAGAATTATCCAGTTCATGATCTTGAATTAGCAGCAGTGGTTCATGCCTTAAAGATTTGGAGGCATTATCTATATGGTGTGACATGTGAGGTGTACACTGATCACAAAAGCTTACAGTATTTGTTCAAACAGAAGGAGTTGCATCTACGACAGCGGAGATGGTTAGAGTTGCTAAAAGACTATGATGTTACTATATTATATCACCCAGGTAAGGCCAATGTGGTGGCCGATGCATTGAGTAGAAAGTATGCCAGCATGGGTAGTCTTGCATATATTCCGGTCAATCAGAGACCATTAGCTCTAGATGTCCAGGCCTTAGCCAACCGGTTCGTGAGATTAGACATTTCTGAGCCTAGCAGGGTGTTAGCCTGCACGGTCGCTCGTTCTTCTTTATTAGAGCGTATCCGTAAGAGGCAATTTGATGATCCTCATTTGCGTGAGTTGAGAGATACAGTACAGCGGGGATGTGCCACACAGGTAAACCTAGATGATGATGGGGTATTGAGATTGCATGGTCGAGTTTGTGTGCCCAATGTTGAGGGGATGCGAGAGTTGATCTTAGCGGAGGCCCATAGTTCGCGGTATTCTATTCACCCGAGTGCCGCGAAGATGTACCGGGATTTACGGCAACACTATTGGTGGCGCAGGATGAAGAAAGATATCGTTGCGTATGTCGCTCGGTGTCTAAATTGTCAGCAGGTGAAATATGAGCACCAGAGACCTGGTGGTGTGTTCCGGAGGATTGAAATTCCCGAGTGGAAATGGGAGCGGATCACTATGGACTTCGTTACTGGACTTCCTTTGACTCAGAGGAAATTTGATGCTATTTGGGTCATTGTTGATAGGTTGACCAAATCAGCACACTTTATTCCAGTATCCGTCTCCTACTCGTCGGAGAGGTTAGCGGAGGTTTACATTAGGGTGATTGTTCGTCTCCATGGGGTGCCAGTATCTATTATCTCTGATCGGGGAACGCAGTTTACCTCGCGGTTCTGGAGAGCGGTCCAGCAGGAGTTAGGCACCCAGGTTCAGTTGAGTACAGCATTTCATCCTCAGACGGATGGCCAGTCCGAGAGGACTATTCAGATTCTAGAGGACATGCTTCGAGCCCGTGTTATTGATTTCGGAGGCTCGTGGGACCAGTTTCTGCCATTAGCAGAGTTCGCCTACAATAACAGTTACCAATCTAGCATCCAGATGGCTCCGTATGAGGCGTTGTATGGTAGGCGATGTCGATCACCAGTTGGATGGTTTGAACCGGGAGAGGCTCGGTTGTTGGGTACAGACTTAGTTCAGGAGGCCTTAGATAAGGTCAAGACTATTCAGGAGAGATTGCGTTCAGCTCAGCCTAGGCAAAAGACTTATGCGGATCGTAAGGTTCGAGATGTAGATTTCATGGTTGGTGAACGAGTATTGCTCCGAGTGTCGCCTATGAAGGGCGTGATGAGGTTTGGGAAGAAGGGCAAGCTCGGCCCTAGGTATATTGGTCCATTTGAGATTTTAGACAGAGTGGGAGGGGTGGCTTACAGATTAGCTTTGCCGCCTAGCTTATTAGCCGTGCATCCAGTTTTTCACGTATCTATGCTTCGGAGATACCACGGCGATCCCACACATGTGTTAGACTTCATACTGTCCAATTGGACAATGATCTATCTTACGAGGAGGAGCCCGTGGCTATTCTTAGACCGGCAGGTTCGACAGTTGAGGTCGAAGAGTTATCCTTCTGTGCGTGTTCAGTGGAGAGGTCAGCCTCCTGAGGCATCGACCTGGGAGTCCGAGTCTGATATGCGGAGCCGTTACCCACACTTGTTTCCTGACTCAGGTATTTTTTTCTTTTGTCCGTTCGAGGACGAACGGTTGTTTTAGAGGTAGAGATTGTGACGACCCAAAGGGTCATCACTTATTTAATTAATCATTTCGAGCTTCCGAGGCCTTGAAAACCTCATTCTATGTTGCCTCGATTTACATGCACGATCCGAGCATGTAGCCGGAAAGATTTTGTGATAGAAAATATGAATTCTATGAGAAATTTGGATAAAAATGATATTAATATTGATATGGTTGACTTCGGTCAACATTTTTGGTAAACGGATCCGGACCCGAGATTGGATGGTCCCGAGAGGTCCGTAGAAAAATATGGGACTTGGACATGCGTCCGGAGTCGAATTCCGAGGCCTAGAGCCCAAGTTATGAATTTTTATGTGAAATTGTTTTTGATGCAATTATTAAAGGAAATAAATTAATTGACCTTGGTATCGGGCTCGTATTTTGGTTCCGACGCCCGGTACAAGTCTTAATTATTATATATGTGATTTCTGTAAAGTTTGGTGACATTTGGATGTCGTTTGGGATGTTTTGGACCTTGAGTTCCAAGTTGAGAAGTTTTGAAAATCAAAAGTATGAAAATCATGAGTTTGAGGCTCGATTTGATTAAAACGAAGTGATATTGGCGATATGATCGCACGAACTAGTCCATAATGTGTTTTTGAGGTTGTGTACATGTTTGGTTTGGAGCCCGGGGGCTCGGGTAAAGATTTGATAGGCCGTTGGATGAAACTCTGAATTTTTGAACTGCTGGTTTTTCACCCAGCTGTTGGCTTCGCAATTGCGAAGTTTTCTCGCAATTGCGAAGGGGGACGGGCTCGCAAATGCGAACATTCATCGCAAATGCGAAGGTCCCCAGTGCCAGCCTATGTTCGCAAATGCGAACAAAAGTTCGCAAATGCGAACATTCCCCAGTGCCAGCCTATGTTCGCAAATGCGAACAAAGTTCGCAAATGCGAACATTCCCCAACACTGCCTTGGTTCGCAAATGCGAACCATTGTTCGCAAATGCGAACACTGCCTTATACAGCATGTGTTCGCAAATGCGAACATTAGTTCGCAAATGCGAACAAATGTTCGCAAATGCGAACTTCCCACCCTTAGCTTATTTTTCAAACTCCAGAAATTGGTCGGGGTTCGCAATTGCGAACCCATGTTCGCAAATGCGAACACAGAGACCTGAAAAACACGAATTTCAGTCATTTCTTCACATTTTACAAAAACCAAAACACCCATTTGGGTGAGGAAGAGTGATAATGCACAAAGGGTGATGCCGTGCCATGTTTTATTTATTTATGCACGAAGGTTAATGCCGTGCCATGTTTATTTATTGATTATGCATGAAGGATCATGCCGTGCCCTCGTTATTGAACCATGTACGAAGGATCATGCCGTACTATGGATGTGAGGATGAGAGTAAAAGCACGAAGGGTGATGCCGTGTACTTTATTTGTTTATTTGGTGAGGATGAGAGTAAAAGCACGAAGGGTGATGCCGTGCAATTGTTTGCTATTCCTTGACTTGATATTACTTGTTTTTCCATTATATTTTATTTGAGTGATGCCGTGCAACTATTTGCCATTCCTTGACTTGATATTACTTGTGTTTCCATTATACCTTGTTTTCCTTGTGAACTCATTTGATTGTTATTTGGGTGAGGAAGAGTGATAATGCACGAAGGGTGATGCCGTGTCATGTTTATTTATTTATGCACGAAGGATCATGTCGTGCCCTATTATTGAACCATGTACGAAGGATCATGCCGTACTATGGATGTGAGGATGAGAGTAAAAGCACGAAGGGTGATGCCGTGCAACTGTTTGTTATTTCTTGAATTGATATTACTTGTGTTTACATTACACTTTGTTTTTCCTTGTGAAATTATTAACCGTGGTTAATTGTTGAATTCTTTAAGATATTCCTTATTGTGTTAATACTTGATTATTTCTTGTTATTTTGTGGTACACATATATATATTGAATTGCACAGGTTTATGTGGGTGTCTGGTCCTAGGCTTGTCACTACTTCGCCGGGATAGGCCAGGCACTTACCAGCACATGGGGTCGGTTGTGCTGATGCTACACTTCTGTGCGTTTTTGCACGGGTCCAGGTTACGATCAGGAGCAGCAGCAGCAGTAAATAGATTGCGTGGGAGTTGATCACATTTGAGACCGAGGTAGCTTGCAGACGTCCGCAGGCCCGGCGTCTCTTTCTTTATTTATGTTAATAGCTGTAGTCTCATTGTTCCGAGACAAACGGAATTATGTTATATTTCCTTCAGACTTTTATGTGTAGTATTCCATAGTAGTTTGTGAGTTGGTGACTCCAAGTCTTGGGTAGAGGATTTCCGTATGATTTTCATCTTGTAATTAGTTATTTCTATTTCGATAAAGTATTCCGCATTTATTTAATTAAGATTGTGTTAAAAACGGGATAGTATGAATACGGTGGCTTGCCTAGCTACCACGAGTAGGCGCCATCACGATCCCGATGTTGGGGGAAAATCCGGGTCGTGACACGTAGTCGGAAATATTTTGTGATAGAATATGTGAATTCTATGAAAAATCTTAAGAAAAAATAATATTAATATTGATATAGTTGACTTCAGTCAACATTTTTGGTAAACGGACCCGGACCTGAGATCGGACGGTCCCGAAAGGTTCGTAGGAAAATATGGGATTCGGGCATGTGTCCGAAGTCGAATTCTGAGGCCTAGAGCCTAATATATGAATTTTTCTGTTAAATTGTTTCTACTGAAATTATTAAATGAAACCGGATTAAACAACCATGGAATCGGGCTCGTATTTTGGTTCCGACGCCCGGTACAAGTCTTAAATATTATATATGTGCTTTTTGCAAAGTTTGGTGATATTTGGATGTCGTTTGATGTGTTTTGAACCTTGAGTTCCAAATTTGAAAGTTATGAAACTAAAAGAAAGATAATCATGAACTTGAGGTTTGATTTGATGAAAACAATGTTATATTGGCGATGTGATCGCACGAGCAAGTTCGTAATATGTTTTTGAAGTTTTTGATTTGGAGCCCGGGGGCTCGGATAAAGATTTAATAGGCCATTGGAGCAAATTCTGAAAAACACAGCTGGTTTTTCACCCAACTGGTATCTTCGCAAATGCGAAGATTTTCTCGCAATTGCGAGAAGAGCCAGGTTAGCCTTGGTTCGCAAATGCGAACCAATCTTCGCAAATGCGAAAATGGCAGGGGAGTGCGGGGGTTCGCAAATGCGAACTATACCTCACAAATGCGAGGCCTTCAGTAAATATACCATCTTCGCAAATGCGACTAAAATGTCGCAAATGCGAAGGCCCCAATAATTCAGCCTTGTTCGCAAATGCGATGCTGACTATCCCCAAGCTTGCTATGTTCACAATTGCGAACAAACGGTCGCATTTGTGATAACCGCAGCTGTGCAAATTTATACTTAAATGAATTTTTGACCTCTTTTCCTCATTCTTTCAAAACCCAACACACCACACACGATTCTCCAAGAGAAAAATCACTCCAAAACACTTGTAAGTCACTTTTTACTTAATTCTTTCAATTCCTAACATCATTAAACATATTTTTCAAGAGAAATCAAAGGTTTTCATGGTAGAAATTCTTGTTTTTGGGTAGAACATAGGGTTTTCATGAATTGGGGAATTGGACCTCGAATTGAGGTCCGATTTTAAAACAAATCATATGTTTGAATTCGTTTGGGAATGGGTAACCGGATTTTGGTCCGAACCCCGAGTTCCGACCACATGGGGCCAGGGGTGTTTTGGGAAATTTTGGGGTAAACTTTGAGAAAATCATTCTTAAACATCCAAACTAAGTTATATAGTATTTATTAATGTAATGGAATCAATTGTGATTAGATTCGAGCAAGTTGAAAGCGGAAATTCGAGGTAAAGCTGTAGTTGAAGGATAAACTGGGCTTCAAGGCTAGAAGTAAGTGTTTGATCTATCCTAGCTTGAGGAAATAGGATTTATGTGTTATTTGCTATGTGATCGAGTGCGGTGTATGGGCTGTGGTGACAAGCATCCATACACTGGCGTCTAGCATGACCGTGAGTCGTTGTTGATATTTATTGTGGGATGTTTTAAAGATGAAATCTTGAACCCTTGCCGGGTTGTCCCTTGCCGGGACTTATTGTAAAGTGGATTATTGTTTTTTCCTTATCGGGACCTTGTTGTGATGATTATTGTGTCCCTTGCCGGGACGGTTCATGATTATTGTTTTCATTCTTTTGCCCTTAACTGTGTTTGTTATTTGGGTGAGGAAGAGTGATAATGCACGAAGGGTGATGCCGTGCCTTGTTTACTGATTTTTGCATGATGGGTAATGCCGTGTGTGAGCACGTGATTTTTGCACTAGGAAATAAAATTCCAAAATTTAAATAAATAATATTTTTGAGTGCAATTACATGTTTTGATTGAAATTAGATACATTTGTGTGTTTGAATAATTAGAATTTAAAATTAGAAAATCAAAATATATAGGTTAAATACATGTATTTTTGAATTAAAGTAGTTTAAGAAAAAATCAACAAAAATAGTATTAATAACAGAAATTAAGGAAACAATAGTAGAAAATTGCCAAAAAATATCAGAAAATTAGTGAAGGTAGGAAATTGAGTAATTTAAATAATACAAAAAGAAAAAATGAAATACAAAGAAAATTATCACAAAAAATAATTGAAATACCAAGAAAATACAAAAAATATAATAAGATTGGGCCAAAAGAAATCTAAAATACTGGCCCAAACACATTGGCCCAAAGAACCGGTCCCCTTGATCCAAATCGAATGCAATCTCAGCCGTTCAACCACGCAAATCCAACGGCTAAGACATTAGCTAAATATTAATTAGTTAATTAAATCTGAGATTGAATCCCAGCCGTCCAAGCCTATAGATCTAACGGATGAAGGCAAGTCTCATTTAAGTTGAGACGGCACCGTTTTGTATTCACCAATCTTGACCGTTGATCTTAATTGATCTAACGGCCAATAGCTCATCAATTCCCCCGAGTATATAAGGCCTTGGTCTCTTAGAGACCGGCCATTCGCCTCCTATTCTAACCCTAGCCGCCCCCTTTCCTCTCAAAGCCGTTAGATCTTAACCCTCTTCTCTTCTCGTCTCTTCTCTTCTCTCAAAGCCGGCCGGCCGTGGAGACTGTCATCTCCACGGCAGTCTCCGGCCAAGATCTTAACCCTCTTCTCCTCTCCTCTCTTCTCCTCTCTTCTTCTTTATCTCAAAACCCTACCAAAACTCCATGAAACCCTAAAAGCCTTTCATCTTCTTGAAACTCCGGTCATCGGAGTTCACCGCCGATGACCAAAACCATGCAAACCCCTCCCAAATTAACACCAAAGCATCCTCATAACAAGATCTATCACCCCCCCATACCCGGTTTCCCTCGAATGTTCCCCAAAATGTTCGAATATCCCAAAATATGTCGCCGAAACCCTAACTCCGGCCGACCTAGAAAACTAACCTTGAACAAACCCTTCTTTCTTGACACCCCAAACCTATTCCCACCACTAAAATAATAAAAAAACTTCTTCTCGAAGCCTGAAAAGAAAACCAGAAAAAGAAAATAAAGGAAAAGAAAAGAGAAAACTGGAAAAAGAAAAGAAGAAAAGGAAAAGGAAAATGGGAAAAGCTCAGGAGACAGTTCCTGCAAGCTAAGTTCCCTTCCTTTCTTGTTTGCTCTCTTTAGTGTTTTGTTATCTTTGTTTATTTCTGTGTGTTTCAGCATGTTTTCTCTTAGTATATTAGACTGCATGTTAAGATTAGGGTTTTGTTTCGAGAAATTTTGTTTGTTTGTTCTGTTTTTCTGTTTAAGATCTATTCTTCTTTATCTTATCTATCTACATATGTTTTCTCTTAGTATATTAGACTGCATGTTTAGATTAGGGCTTGTCTTTGAGAAATCTTATTTGTTTGTTCTGCTTTTTCTTGTCTTTATTTCATATCTTTCATTTATATAACTTGTATGTTTAGATTAGGGATTTTTGCCTTTAAGGAATTTCTGTTTGTTCTATTTCTCCATGTCTACTCTGCTTAAGGGTTACTGTTATGTATATTTTGCTTAAGCTTGGTTATTCTCTAATTAACATCTCTTCATGCCTATCTTTGATCTTTGCAAACCATGCTATCTTCTGAAATTGCTTTATGAGTTTTACCTGTATGTATTTAGTCAAGAACATCTTAAGTGTGACTTGGGGTTTTCAGTGGTTCATTAAGCATAAGGAAGTCTGGAATATGGCTGTTTCATGACTAATTGACACTGTGTTGTGAAATCTGAGTTATAAGTCTATTGATTGAAATTCAACAATATTCAACCATTTTCTCTGAGTTTTGATTGATTGACGAATGATTCTGATTTTATTGGCTATGTGTGCAATTGTTTATGAAATTGGCTATGTTTGCAACAGCCTTGTGTTGAGTTGAATACTATTAATGTCTATCGTGCTTAGGTGGATTGGTTATAGCTGCAATAGTGTTAAACTTGTAAATGGTTAAAATTGAAAAGCATGTGTTAAGTGTCTTAGAATATGTTAAATTGAAAAAACCGCAAAAAAGGGTATAAGTGAGTTAAGTAACTAAGAATGGTCAGTGTTGCAACTGACCTACTCTGATAGGCTTCACACACTGGCTAAAACTTAAATAGGCCAGATGTGTAATAAATTTGGTTTAAGTCTAATAGTTTAGACTTACCAAAGCCCAGCTCGACCCATGATCATAGGTGGCTAGACTTGCAAAGGTCTCAGCCATGCCTGTGTTCAGTAATGGGCTTCAATTGCAAAGCCAAGTCCAATATTTGGACTGGCTAAGTCTCAAATAGTTTAGTACAGAACAATAAGCAGGCTAGTCCTGCAAATTAGTTTCAAATAACAAAAAATAAAAGAGAAATGGCTAAAATTAAAATAAGTCTTAAGTCTGATATGGCCTGTCCTTAAATACTAATACGAAGGTTGTCCATTAGTTAAATAAGAGTTGATTCTCAGAAAATCTGACCTAGGTAGGTCGGGTAATTAACCAATGCCTTTAAGGGCATATAAGGAACATGAAATGGCAAAAATGTAGATTTAGTAGAGCCTATAGGGATACATAAGACATTTGGGCTCCTGATTTCTGCAATTTTGCAGAGAATTAAGGGTATTTTGGTCTTAAGGAAAAAGTAATTTAGTAAAAAACACTAATAAGTAGGGGGGGCCCAAAATGGAATCAAATAGAACCTTCCAGCACATGCTGGAAGGGATCTTGTAACAGAAAATGGGTTCAAAGTGTAATATTTGAAAAAATAGGAGCGGAGGGAAATAGAATTATGTTCTATATTTTCCCCCAAAAAAATTTCACCTTTCTACACCTATAAATACCCCCCATTTAGGACTAGTTTAAGGGCTGGATCTTGGAAAACAAAAATTTTCAGAAAACATTCTACACTAAAATAGCAAATAGTTGTCTGGTTTCTTTAGTTGAAGTTCATATTTGGAGTCGTTTGGAATTTCTGCTTATTTTGTTGGGTTTTCTAACTGCTGATTGATGTGTTATCATTTGTTCATTTGGGAATTCAATTCTTCACTGTTGCATTGCTTGTTGAGTCTAACTGTTGTGCCTATTTCATATCCCTTAGAACTCATCGAGCTTTGTTTGCTGAATCAGGTACACATCCCTGTTCGAAGCTATGTAACTTTGAAACTGTGATGAAAATGAAGTTTCGAGTTTAAAATCTCTATTGTCTTCTGTATTTTCTATTTTCTTAATTAGTTGTTTAGTTTAATTTGGATTTGTAATTCATTAGGATACTATTGTATGTATAAGTAGAAGCTCGAACAAAAACAATTTAATAAGTAGTAAAAAACAGTAGTAATATAGTTATAGTAGTTAAATCACCTAGTTTAATAGGTTAAAATCGTAGAATAAGGCCGATTAATCCTGACATGAATCGATAACAACAAGCTTACAATAATAACTTTAGTTAGTTTTATGTAGACGATTTAAGTTGGCATTTGGACGTTTAGATCCACATAGGTTCTTAACAGCAACAATAAGACAAAGTTATAGCTTAGTTAATACTGATATTCGTGATATCACACTACCAGACTTATTTATGAAATGTAATTACGTATCTGCGAGTGAGTCAATTCAGCTTCAGTAATTAAATGCTAGGTGTAAATGATGAAATCGCTTAGTTTAGTTCTATACAAAACATAGTCTCCTGTTAATTAGTTAATAGAGAAGTCAGGCCAATGACGTGAACTAGTCCTTGAGAATAAAGTAAAAATAGTCTTGTTAATTAAGCTTTCTGCATGCTAGACTCTCATGGTTCAGATTCAATATGGTAGCCTTGTACAGAATTTACCTCTTAATAAATAAAAAATATAGTTTGAATTCATCTCTCTTTTGATTCTGAGTTCCTACTTTATCATGAGCTTTCATTTTCATTTTTATTACTACTGCTTCATATCTGGGCTGGGCCTAATATGCGATGAAGGCCTGGACTATGTTTGATTACCAATTGGGCCTCTGGAGGCAAGCCTTAATCTAGTCTGGGTTATTAAGACCTAGACGCCCACTGCGTCCTGTTGATTACTAATTCAGAAGTCCAGGCCCAATAACAATGGAAACAACAAAGGCCTGGACTCACTTCTGGAAATATATATATAGTCAAATCGATTAAGGGAAAAAACATTGATAGAAAATATAGTGACACTATAAGTATGGACTTTAAAAGATACACGGGACGAGCCTCACATAATAGTACAAACAGTGGGGCCTCCTTTTAAGTAATTGATAAAATATATAATAGATTCGGGAAGGTTAATAGTAAATTCCATAACCTTTCCCAAAAGATTTAAAGCCGTTAGACACTTATTAGGCACGATTTAATAAACATACCTTCCTTAATACGAGTGTGTACTTGGTGCAACTCAAATCATAAATCCCGGCGAAGCTGAAATGTATTAAAGTCACAGGCGTACTGGTTGTGGTGTGACTCGAAATACGTTTTCGCGACGTCGCAATTCGTAAAATATTAAAGTTGGAAACACATACATTTGTTAAAAACTTATAACAAGTCATATAAAATTGAGACCGACGGTTGAGCGACCGTGCTGAAACCACAGAATCCGGGAGTGCCTAACACCTTCTCCTGGGTTAACAGAATTCCTTACTCAAGTTTCTATTTCGCGGACTATAATAACAGAGTCAATTTCTTCGGATTCGGGATTAACCGGTGACTTAGGACACCATTATCTTCCCAAGTGGCAATTCTGAAAATTAAATGAAATCCCGAACCGATTGTTCTTTGTTTGGAAAAAACTCCTTCCTCTTTGTTATTATATCCTTCTCGGGTATTTGAACATTGAGGTATACCCAACATATCTTCTTAAAAGGGATCGTAAAAAGGGTAGTAAAAAGGAAGGTGCGACAGCTCTAGCGACTCTTGTCACGACCCCAAATCCGGTCGTGATGGCGCCCAGCATACTGCTAGGCCAGCCCGACCAATCAACAACAATCATAGAGCTATGAGCTCGCCTTATCCCATTTAAGCATATCAATTGTAAAATAACGGTGATGTATATATCGAAACAGGGGAACCAAGTCCCAACGCATACCAACTCCCATAGACCGAAGGGTCAAAAGTCATGAGCCTCTACAGAGTATACAAAGTGTAAATAGTGAATATAATTGTGCACAAGTGTGGGGTGATCAGAACAAAATATAGACAAACTGGAGAATCAGGTCCTGCGAACGCTGGCAGCTACCTCGACCGTCCAAAAGCACTCCCGAGCCGCAATGGAATCAGCTCTGCTGTAATGTACCTGGATCTGCACACAAGGTGCAGGGAGTCGGGTGTGAGTACTTCCAACTCAGCGGTAATAAAAGTAAATAATGCTGAAGGGAAGAAAACCACGCAAGGCACTATCTCTTGCTACACAATACGGAACTATCATAAAACTTCAAAACACTATCATTTTATTCCTTTTTAGCATATGTGAGTAGATTATTTAGAAATCTCAATTTTTAGCTACTTTCTTTCATTATAACATACCAATACCTGGGAGAATCTCAAGCGGTGCAAGTCAGCACTCAAATCAGCCTCTCGGGCTCAGCACTCCTTAACAATTTATACCAGGAGATCTGGTCAATAAAACAACAAATGCACATGTGCCAGTAAAGTATGTGTGCTGAATGTTATGCCACGTAGTACACGTAAACCAATGTATGTATGACATGCAATGCATATGACCGCTACGGCGTGTAGCCCGATCCAATTTGGGTACCCGTGCTCACTGTGGGGGTTCAGACTCCGGAGGGGCTTCTATAGCCCAAGCACAATATTAATATCACACCTGCTGCGGCGCGCAGCCCGATCCATATACCACTGCGGCGTGCGGTCCGATCCATGCATGTGTATGCATATGCTCATATGAATGTCATGCCCTAACATATGGCCCTCGGCCCCAATCAGTCTAACAATTAATCAAGAAAGCCCTACGGGCAACAATATCATATCAGCTTACAGCTAAAAATATTATTAAGACCTTGTTCAAGTTTTTCTTAACCTTATAAAAATGTTGAATAGCAAAATACCATTTTAAAACCTTAAATTTAGAATAAAATATGCACAGTGTTATCAAAACAATGATATCAATCCCTGAAGGATTCAAATAATCGGCACGAAGCCCAAACATAATAATTAATCCAATTCATTTCAACAATTAGGTGTTATTATTTATTACGCGGGACGGACCAAGTCACGATCCCCAATGGTGCTCTACCCCACGCCCGTTATCCGGCGTGCAAGTCACCTCAACACAGCACTAAGATGTGCAAGTCCGGGGTTTACTAACCCTCACGACATCATTTACAAGTATTACCCACCTCGAACCGACGAAAACTCATGCCCGCGACACCTTAGCTCCTCGAACCGGCATCCACGCACGTCAAAACTAGTCAAAATCAGTACAAATATATCAAAATAGGCTAATGGAACATAACCCAATCGAAAGAACTCGAAAAATATCAAAAATCACGAAATTGGCAAAACCCGAGCCCCGGGCCCACATCTCGAAAAGTTCTGAAATTCACATTTTCGGAATCCTCATCTCGCCACGAGTCCGTACATACCAAGAACTCCCAATTCGGACCACAAATGGTCCTTCAAATCCTAAATTTAAGGTTTTTACTCCAAGCCCTATTTTCTTGATTTTTAGCTATAGATTCATGAATTCCATGGATGATTATTGTATAAAAACATGTATTTAACTCATAAAACTTACCTCCAACGATTCCCCGTCGAAATCCCTTCAATTCCCGTCCAAAAGCTCTCAAGAATGGCCAAAAATGGTGGAAAAATGGGTTGTTTTCGCGATTGAAATGTTTTTAACATTTTGTCCGGTACTGTAGCTAACACTATGCGATCGCATTAGAGCATTGCAATCGCATAGAACAAAATTTCCGTTCACTGTAGCTAAGTCTATGCGATTGCATAGAACAAAATACTGGGTACTGTAGCTAACACTATGCGATCGCATTAGAGCATTGCGATCGCATAGACAAACTCTCCGGGCACTGTAGCTTAGCCTATGCGATTGCATAGAACAAACTCTCCGGGCACTGTAGCTAACACTATGCGATCGCATTCGAGCATTGCGATCGCATAGAACAAAATTTCTCTGCAATTTTTCTGCTGCATTTTTCAACTCAAAAATTCCCGTTAGCCATCCGAAATCACCCCGAGGCCCCCGGGACCTCAATCAAAGCCACCAAGTATATCACATTACCTCATTCAAACTTGCTCATAACATAAAAACACCATCCTAAACATCAAAATCACCAATTACACACGGATTCAAGCCTAAGTGTCTTCAAAATTTTCAAAACTAACATTCAATCCAAAACCCGATCAAACGACGTCCGAATGTCCTGAAATTTTGCGGACATATCCAAAATCCCATAACGAAGCTACAGGAATTGTCGGAATTCCATTCCGACCCCCGGATCAAAATCTCACTTCCCATCCGGTTTTCGCCAAAATTCAACCTTAGCCAATTCAAGCCTAAAACTACACAGGACCTCCAAATTCAATTCCGATTGCTCTCCTAAGTCATAAATGATCCCCCGAAACTAGTCGAATCATCAGAATCTGATTCCGATCACTCTAACTCGATAGTCAACTCTAGGTTGACTTTCCATATTCAAACTTCCTTCAAACATGCTATTTGCTTCATTTTCAATTCAATTCATTCCTAACTCATCCGATAGGTTCTAACACCGATATAGAAGCATAAGATATGTAAATGCAAGGTAACGGGGTGGAAATTCCCGTAACGACGGGCCGAGTCGTTACACCAACGGTGTACGGCCATCTCAATATATGAAGACACACTAGAAGCAACCCAATAGCTGAATGACCTTACCAAGCATATATTCGGGCGATCATACGTCACCCTATCTCACGCAAGTCCGAAAACACCATATAGTCAAAATTTCACAGCCCATCTGAACCATAAATCACATTGTACTTTCTGAAATCATATGCCAAATGCAAATCTCATGCCTATACTCGGGATACACTCGAATCCACTACCATAACCCATATTCACTACTCCGGGTGAGATCATATGATGTATCAACAACCCAATCACTCGAGACGATAGTCTCTAATCACAACAACTGGCCACAATCACCAAATACTAGTTGAAAACCTCTTTCATTAGATAGAGTCTTATTCCAACACCTCCATATCCTGCCCACGGCAACTGAAGCACGCGATATACCGAACCCATCTCTCGGGTTAACCATTCGTGAATCTATTTCCCTTTTTAAAACTCATACCACGATAGGTTTCGGAGCCAAACCTCGATTTTTACCTTTCTAACAAGCTAAGATCCAATATGCTCGTATTCATTAATAACTCCAATGGTCATTTCGATTATAACACACCGCACTGGTTATATGAAACCTCAACACCGGCCTAAGCCACGACGAGCACAACATGAACACACTCGAATCATGACAGCTCAAATCATGATAACTGTCTCCAGCAAAAGAGCTGCAATTCAATTCCTCTGTGCCATCATAACATAGAACTGAGATCGCATCTCGCATTATAGAAATAGAGTACCTGAATCCTTCTCGAGAGGTCATAACATCACGTGGCCTTGCCACGATTCGTGATTCTATCCCAACATTATTACCTCAAGCCACTAAGCTCTAAACGGTTAGCCACGCACAGATCTAGGTCTTGAACCCAAGCAATCAACCTCACCCACGGTGAAACAATTAACGTATGCTATTAAATCCCGAAAGGACACAACCGATGTGCCATTCGCCAAGCGATACTCAAAATGGACTTTTCCTCAGAATCGAGGAAATATTGTATACCAGGTAGCATATAACTAACTATATTTTCACGATATTCTGTTGCGGCGTGCAACCCGCTCTAATGACATACCCGTGGCGGCATGCCACCCGATCCGGATACCATACCTGTGGCGGCGTGCCACCCGATCCACGCATAAATCTCGCAAAAAAAAGAAATGCATAACGAGTCAAATTTTCTCATTACAGCAAACATATATATAGAGCCTCAAGCTCGGCCACATGAAACGCATCTGACAAGGTTTCTCAATACTGGAACTGAATCAATGGTAGGTACCTCTACACTAACATCCGTCCCTACGATCCAACTGACAAGGCATTGCCTACCAGCCGTCCGCTGGTCCTGGGTACAACTACTCTGTTGGAGCATACTCTGATGCTCTCTGCTACGCAATTTGTGCCATTTTCCGACATAGTCCATACCACATTAGTCTAGACGACCTGACTTATGTCAACCAGTCTGAAATAAGGTATCATAACCCAAATTCATCATATTAAGCTAAGAGAGAGCCACTAGGGCTTCCGATTTCCAATAATCACAAAACGGTGCCGATACACGCGATATACAACCACTGCATAGGCGGATTACGAGAACTTCTAGTCTCCAACACATATATAACACATGAATCGCTATACCTGGTTCCACACTCCACCGTACGAATACATAACGCACATCAAGCATTCATTTATACCACGAAGGCCATTCAGGAATTTCATTATGCCATTTACAACTCAATCATCACTTGTCAATCTAACAAGAGGATACCACCACACCACTAAATATTATCGGTTTATATTACCTGGCCCTTTTTGGACCATATTCCCTGCCAAATTACAAGAATAGTAGTACCATTTTCTTAAATCATCAGAAAGATCGATTCTTAATTCACCTGCAGCTGTCCGCGCTGCTCAATAATTTTATTGACTTCCCATATATTATGAACTGATCTCAAAACCTAGAATATATCATTATCAACTTTCCATAACACATCGTGTATACCATGTCACACTAGGACAACATGGAAATCCATATCCTTTTCCTCCGCTGCAAACATCGGCGCACTCAACTAGTCAAGGACTTTCATGATCCCATATAAAAGAAAACTCGTTACACATTCCACGCTTCGCATACCGACGGGAGTATACTCATTTTCAAACCATGATAAAACACATCATAAACTCTTTCTCCCAATTACATTGCATAAGTTAAACTGCCAGGACTGAATCCTTATACCCATATCAAGTTACACAATTGTCAGCATTCAAGAGCTTCGCTGCACAATATCTGCAAGACTCATTACTTCAACCACACACCAGGAATCAATCGTATTCCTTTTTATACCATTCTGGTTTATTAACAAGTTGTTCCATTTACCCGGTTTCCTTTCTGATTCATCTCTAATTTCATATCAGTCTTTACTGTAGTACGACAATGCCTCAACACTTTTTACCACACAAGACTCGTACACAAGACCACACGGTCTAAGACCCATAGGCCACTGAATACTCTCTCAATGTTTCCCAAAAGTACCACATTCTACCACACTTTCATTTGATGAACTTCCCGCGATTTTTTTTTTTTAAATTGTTATCATTACTTCCCAATACGGATACCTAGAATCCCATCATTCACATGATATAACACAAGCCTTGATCTTCTCTAACGAAACCGCCATCTTTAGCCACATACACAAATCTTAAGGCACCCGACTGTTACAAGCAAAATCTTGAACACTGCAAAACCATTCTCGGGCATCATTCACCCTTATTCAGCTGTAATTCAACTGTCCTATTGAGTAGAACCACTCGTTTTTTGTTAGAACTCCGACATCGCAGAACATGATTACTTACAGATACAATCAGCTATCTTTCTTTTCTATACGGTGAATATTCTTTACCAACAGCAGCAGTTCAAAACACCCTAGTACTTCATCAGATCTACGAAGCACCATAACCTTTACCAGAATTTCCCAACATACTTAGAGACAGAATCAACATAGCACACAATAGTGCAATCGGTTAATCAATAGCAACCTCCCCAACTTAGCTCGAAGCCATTCATCAAAGCACTTTCAACCACTCATATCATTATTAATCAAGTGATGCCGAAATGTTAATATGAGATTAAACTCAAGTCATTTACAAGCTTCGGCGGAGATTCGAATCATCAGAAATATTAACTCTTTTGCAATTCTTGCATTCATTCACACACAACAGTTACGCCCCCTCTTTAGGTGATAAAATCTTTTCTAAGTCCCAAATTTTCCAAAAATTTCGGCAGAGTTCCCTTTGTAAATTGGCCTATCCACCTGCCAAAGAATCACCAAAACCATCCTAGCAATACATTCATAACTCGACAAGACATCACAATGCATATCGACAACATTAGTCTCAATACTACACAAATCATATTATCATATTTGGTATATGAACATGCGTTGTACCTGCTCGAATCATAACACATATCAACTACCTTTCAATTACACATGAGAACCAATCCACCTATCTCGCCTCAATTTAGCATTTCAGCACAATACCTTCCACCATGATACACATAGCATAATCATTTTTGTCTTCCTGCGTTTGAACTCGTTCCACTACACATAAGGCACTTATATTACTGAGTGCTCGATGCATACACAGACGTGCGGAAAGAATTTCAAAAGCATGTCTCAAGCTGAATCAAGTACGCACGATAAGAATTCCAAGAAATGTGAAGTGTTTCCTAAAGGTTCGCGGCCTCCCGAGGATAAGTACAGGCGTCCCCGTACCGATCCACAAGACTCTACTAACCGGCTCAAGACTCATGAGGCCTAGTAAACCTAGGCTCTGTAGGCACTTAGTGTCACGACCCCAAATCCGGTCGTGATGGCGCCCAGCACACTGCTAGGCCAGCCCGACTAATCAACAACAGTCATAGAGCTATGAGCTCGCCTTATCCCATTTAAGCATATCAATTGTAAAATAACGGTGATGTATATATCGAAACAGGGGAACCAAGTCCCAACGCATACCAACTCCCATAGACCGAAGGGTCAAGAGTCATGAGCCTCTACGGAATATACAAGTGTAAATAGTGAATATAGCTGTGCACAAGTGTGGGATGATCAGAACAAAATATAGACAAACTGGAGAATCAGGTCCTGCGAACGCTGGCAGCTACCTCGACCGTCCAAAAGCACTCCCGAGCCGCAATGGAATCAGCTCTGCTGTAATGTACCTGGATCTGCACACAAGGTGCAGGGAGTCGGGTGTGAGTACTTCCAACTCAGTGGTAATAAAAGTAAATAATGCTGAAGGGAAGAAAACCACGCAAGGCACTATCTCTTGCTACACAATACAGAACTATCATAAAACTTCAAAACACTATCATTTTATTCCTTTTCAGCATATGTGAGTAGATTATTTAGAAATCTCAATTTTTAGCCAATTTCTTTCATTATAACATACCAATACCTGGGAGAATCTCAAGCAGTGCAAGTCAGCACTCAAATCAGCCTCTCGGGCTCAGCACTCCTTAACAATTTATACCAGGAGATCTGGTCAATAAAGCAACAAATGCACATGTGCCAGTAAAGTATGAGTGCTGAATGTTATGCCACGTAGTACACGTAAACCAATGTATGTATGACATGCAATGCATATGACCGCTACGGCGTGTAGCCCGATCCAATTTGGGTACCCGTGCTCACTGTGGGGGTTCAGACTCCGGAGGGGCTCCTACAGCCCAAGCACAATATTAATATCACACCTGCTGCGGCGCGCAGCCCGATCCGTATACCACTGCGGCGTGCAGTCCGATCCATGCATGTGTATGCATATGCTCACATAAAATGTGATGCCCTAACATATGGCCCTCGGCCCCAATCAGTCTAACAAATAATCAAGAAAGCCCTACGAGCAACAATATCATATTAGCTCACAACTAAAAATGTTATTAAGACCTTGTTCAAGTTTTTCATAACCTTATAAAAATGCTGAATAGCAAAAATACCATTTTAAACCTTAAATTTAGAATAAAATATGCACAGTGTTATCAAAACAATGATATCAATCCCTGAAGGATTCAAATAATCGGCACGAAGCCCAAACATAATAATTAATCCAATTCATTTCAACAATTAGGTGTTATTATTTATTACGCGGGACGGATCAAGTCACGATCCCCAATGGTGCTCTACCCCACGCCCATTATCCGGCGTGCAAGTCACCTCAACACAGCACTAAGATGTGCAAGTCCGGGGTTTACTAACCCTCACGACATCATTTACAAGTATTACCCACCTCGAACCGACGAAACCTCATGCCCGCGACACCTTAGCTCCTCGAACCGGCATCCACGCACGTCAAAACTAGTCAAAATCAGTACAAATATATCAAAATAGGCTAATGGAACATAACCCAATCGAAAGAACTCGAAAAATATCAAAAATCACGAAATTGGCAAAACCCGAGCCCCGGGCCCACATCTCGAAAAGTTCTGAAATTCACATTTTCGGAATCCTCATCTTGCCACGAGTCCGTACATACCAAGAACTCCCAATTCGGACCACAAATGGTCCTTCAAATCCTAAATTTAAGGTTTTTACTCCAAGCCCTATTTTCTTGATTTTTAGCTATAGATTCATGAATTCCATGGATGATTCTTGTATAAAAACATGTATTTAACTCATAAAACTTACCTCCAACGATTCCCCGTCGAAATCCCTTCAATTCCCGTCCAAAAGCTCTCAAGAATGGCCAAAAATGGTGGAAAAATGGGTTGTTTTGTAGCTAACACTATGCGATCGCATTAGAGCATTGCAATCGCATAGAACAAAATTTCCGTTCACTGTAGCTAAGTCTATGCGATTGCATAGAACAAAATACTGGGTACTGTAGCTAACACTATGCGATCGCATTAGAGCATTGCGATCGCATAGACAAACTCTCCGGGCACTGTAGCTTAGCCTATGCGATTGCATAGAACAAAATCCTGGGTACTGTAGCTAACACTATGCGATCGCATCAGAGCATTGCGATCGCATAGAACAAAATTTCTCTGCAATTTTTCTGCTGCATTTTTCAACTCAAAAATTCCCGTTAGCCATCCGAAATCACCCCGAGGCCCCCGGGACCTCAATCAAAGCCACGAGTATATCACATTACCTCATTCAAACTTGCTCATAACATAAAAACACCATCCTAAACATCAAAATCACCAATTACACACGGATTCAAGCCTAAGTTTCTTCAAAATTTTCAAAACTAACATTCAATCCAAAACCCGATCAAATGACGTCCGAATGTCCTGAAATTTTGCGGACATATCCAAAATCCCATAACGAAGCTACAGGAATTGTCGGAATTCCATTCCGACCCCCGGATAAAAATCTCACTTCCCATCCGGTTTTCGCCAAAATTCAACCTTAGCCAATTCAAGCCTAAAACTACACCGGACCTCCAAATTCAATTCCGATTGCTCTCCTAAGTCATAAATGATCCCCCGAAACTAGTCGAATCATCAGAATCTGATTCCGATCACTCTAACTCGATAGTCAACTCTAGGTTGACTTTCCATATTCAAACTTCCTTCAAACATGCTATTTGCTTCATTTTCAATTCAATTCATTCCTAACTCATCCGATAGGTTCTAACACCGATATAGAAGCATAAGATATGTAAATGCAAGGTAACGGGGTGGAAATTCCCGTAACGACGGGCCGAGTCGTTACACCAACGGTGGGGACTAGCAACCCAGAACTTCGGTTTCAGGGTTTAAGAATTCGAGCTCATTAGAATCGCCGTCCTCGATATTATTTGACTTTGTTATATGCTTTGAACAACATGTTATCTGTTTTACCGCTTTGATATTATATGGATTGTATATATAAATTGTGCCGAAAACCCTTCTCTTCTTCACCCCCGGGGATGTGCTTACTGGTTGAGACTCCCCTTTCTGTTAAGTCACACCTAAATTACGAAATAGAGGCCGGATAAGTTACAAAGCTGATTGACTCCGCAGGTCACCGATACGTAGCCCCCTCCTCGATTCGAGTTGTCCGCTCAGGTACATGGTCTAGCACCATATGAAACCATAAGATATTGAACATAGGTCTAGGACGATTATTTGCATCATAATTGACTTAGGGGACTCAACACAGGGGTTGGGTCCGTCTAGGATAGATGACCCGGTAATTAAAGACCGAGCATACTATGTGTTGCATTTTTAATTGTCATTGATCATTATGCGGACCGGCAAAATTCCCGAGAGTAGAAAAAGAATATTCAAAAAATGAAAAAAAAGAGATAGAACTAGTGATGAAAGAGTTATTGGAAAATTTGGAAATTTGGAGAATGAGAAAAAATGGCTTCGTTGTTAAAATAATTGGTCAATTAATCTGACCGAACTACGCAGGTTTGATTCTCTCTATTAGGTGGGATACGTAGGCAACCATTGAACGGGTCCAACCACCCTTTTAGAAAAAGACCAAAAATTATTTTTTCTTTTAAAAAATCGAGGTGATCACTATTTTTGGAAATAGTCGAATGTTCCGAAAGGACGCCGGAAGGCTGTTTTGGCAAAAATGGCCACTTCGAAAGTTATGTTTCCCTTTTCAAAAATAAAAATTAAAATTTGCTATGAAAAATATTTTTCCTTTTTCTAAATAAAATTGCCTTAATAAATGTGCAGGATGAGCACGATACAGAATGAACCCTTCACTTTAATGAATAGAAACCCTTTGGAGCTATGGTTATGGTGGAACGACATGGGACAGGAAGGACAGAATTGGATCAAATGCTATCTAAAAGATCTTACGGGACTAATGGACATACTTCCCCGAGGCGATATAATCCGAGCACTTGTCACATGCTGGGATCCTGCACACAACGTTCTACATTTTTCGGACTTTGAACTCACTCCCACTCTTGAGGAAACTGCTTACTATATAGGGAAAAATAAGGTCCCCTTAAATGAGAAATACCCGGTGGCTCCAAGATCAATAACGGTGCACCGTTTCCTTGACTCTTTGAAGATTGCTCGAAACGTCCACAACAAGGATTTGGTTAATGGGTTTTGCTCCTTAAACTTCATCTACAGTAGATATGGACATGTCAGGGGTTTCAATGACCCCACAAACAAACTTTGTAGCAAGTCCAACCGAGCTAAATGGGAGGAGCATCGACGATTCGCTTTCCTAGTGGTGTTTCTCGGGATAATCATATTTCCAAGAAAGGACAGGCATATTGATACAAGAGTTGCCGGGGTAGCCAGCACTTTGATTGTACAAGATAATTGCACTTTGGCTCCAATGATTATAGCGGATATCTACCGTGCCCTAACGACATGTAAAGCAGGGTGCAACTTCTTTGAGGGATGTAACTTGATTTTGCAAATCTGGTTGATAGAACATCTATGCCGTCATCCTTCGTTCTCAAGCTATGGGCCGACTGAAAGAACGTGCCTCGAAGAATTCTATACGAGAACAAAAGAAGTTAAGTTGCCGGAGGGAGTTAAGGATTGGATTTCATATCTACGATCGTTGACCAATAGCCAAATCGATTGGGCATATGGATGGTTGCCCCTCGATGAGGTGATTTACATGCCGACGGAAGGGTCACACTTCTTGATCATGGGTTTGAAAAGTATCCAGCCTTATGCCTCGTACAGGGTCCTATGACAGCTTGGAAGGTGTCAAGTTATACCAAAGGATGGGGACCTCAGTTTGCAAGTAATAGAGATTAGTCCGGATGGGCAATTCCCCGAAGCAAAGGTCCGACAGATTTGGAATGAGTGTCAAAATTTGAAGGCAGAAACTTGTGTGGAGAACAGAGCTCGGGGAGAAGTATCACCAGAGTACGCTGCATGGTATCGATGGGGTATTGAGCATGATAGACCATCGAAAAGACCTCACTTTCAAGATTTGGTGGAGCAGTCTAAGGAAAACAGAAATTGGGCGGCCAAAGAAAACGAGTATAGGGCCAAAATCAGCTTGCTAGAAAAACAACTGCGAGACCTCCAGTTTGCGAGCAGTTTACAGGCAGCGTCTGACGAAGGAGAAAAGAAGCAGCTGAAAAAGGAGAATGAAATTCTAAAGGCTCAGGTTGCAAAAATGAAAATTGCATCCGAGACCCCGGTTCGCTTAGTCCGAGATGAGAAGCTAATTGAAAATCTTCGGCGCAAAGTGAATGACTACAGCTTTAATCTGGACAAAGTAGAAAAGGAGTTAGTCAGGGTTCGGAAGCAACTGGCCAAAGATGCCAAGGAAAGAGCTAGGTTGGTTCAGCAACTACAAGCCAAACATGAGGTTGAGGTAGCTCGGCTGAGAAAGAAAGTCATCACAGCCACTGTCAAGAGTAACAAGATCATCAAAGAATTTGAAGAGAAAGAGAGCATTGTTACACGACTATGGCTCGGTTAGAGTTCGAGCTACAACAATTGCAGAAAGAGAACCAACACACCTTAGACGCTCGCGCCAAGCAGATCGGCAGATTACTTCAACAGAAAGGGGTCGTTCGAGAGAGAATCGTCCATATTGCTCAGTATATCACCCGAAAGTGCCAACTGTGTGAAGACATGTCCCGAGCAACGTTTGTATCAGCTGTGACATTCTTTGTGAAGCAAGTCATGTCCGATCTAGACAGGCTCCAAAGTGGATTAGCATATAGGCCCGTGGCAAGACCGAACGACGTCTCGCGGGCATTAGGAGCATTAATGTATTCATAGGTCATGCATTTTGTACCCGTATTTCTTTTTGCATTAGTAGCACAACACCATCTTGTAAATTGATGTTTTTGAATATTAATGAAATGATCAAAAGTTGTTGCTAATCCTTTTTTGCTTTGTATCAATTATTTGCACGATAGGCAAATAAGTAGGAACGAAATTTAATAAAGGAAAGAAGAAAAGAGAAAAAAAAATGAAAAGAGAAGGGAAAAGAAAGAAAGAAAAAAAAGAGAAAAGAAAAGAAGAAAGAAGAAAAAAAAAAGAAAAGATGGATGAAAAAAAAAGGAAAAGATGATGTTGGCTCAAAATGGAATAAATGTCGGGATGATGCATGACGATCGAAAGCAAAAGTTGTGATTGTTGCACCTTATCCTTTTATGTACTAACTATTAACAAGTGTTGTTGTTTATGAGAATCAGATTTCAGCTGGCAACTGGTACTCTGGCAAATCATCATTACAACACACGATCCAAGACTATGACGAAGGCTGTGTCTCAGGAAATTGAGCCAACTATCATGGACCCAGTGCAAGAAGAGGAGGTAGTGGATGTAGTAGGGATGAAGGAGGTAATGTATAAGTTCAAGCAGCAGATGTCAGAAATGTACCAAGCTTGGTCCAAGGGTCAACCCTTACCCGCATATCCAGCCAACCCAGCATATGTCCCTCCCATCAATCCTAATCCCGAGCCACCTACCATGAACTCATCCTCCACGTACCCAGATTACCACCACTACTATGCCTCCACTTCACAGGCACCACCACCACTATCCAAACAGATTCCACCCCAGCCACCACAGGTCGCCCCGGTGTATGTGGCACCTCCACCTATTGCTTTGCATAAGTCGTCAAGTGAACCAGTGTTCCATGTGCAAAATACCCATTACTATCCGCCGGAGCCGATATTTAGGCAGCATAAATCTGATACCCTACTGATGGAGACAACTGAAGAAAATCCCGTCAAGAACTTGGAATAAGAGGAAATGGCATGGAAGATGAGGAGTTTAGAGCAGTCTTTCCGTAACATACAAGGGTTAGGAGGCCAAGTGAGCGTAGCATACAAAGATTTGTGTCTATTCCCAGAGGTGCAGCTCCCGGTTGGGTTCAAGCTACCTAAATTCGACATGTACAATGGACATGGGGATCCTATAGCCCATTTTAGGGGATATTGCAGCAAGATGTGTGGTGCAGGAGGGAAAGATGAACTTTTGATGGCATACTTTAGTCAGAGTTTAAGCGGTTCTGTGCTGGAGTGGTATACACGTCAGGATCACACTAGATGGTTCATTTGGGACAATCTAGCGCAATCATTTGCCAACCATTTCCAGTACAACTTAGAGATAATACCAGACAGGCTGTCGCTTACCAAGATGGAAAAGAAGTCCGGAGAGAGTTTTCGGGAGTATGGCTTAAGATGGAGAGAACAAGCGGCACGAGTGGATCCGCCAATGAAGGAGACTGAAATGGTAGATTATTTTCTGCAGGCCTTAGAGCCTACTTACTACGGCCATTTGGTGTCGGCTATTGGTAAGAATTTCAATGAAGTAGTGAAAATGGGGAGTTTTGTAGAGGAAGGGTTGAAAACCAACAAAATCATGAGCTTTTCTGCTATCAAGGCCACGAATCAGGCTATACAGACTGGGAACAGAGGATCTATTGGAAAGAAGAAGAAGGAAGCTGTTTCGGTTGTAGAAAGTAAACCATGGACTCGGAGCCAAAGCACATACCATCACCCACCTCGCCCATACCAACCATACCCACCAGCACCTTATAACCCACCTCCACCATATTATCCACCCACTACTCCACATTACCCCATCCCACAAGCCCAACCTTACCCATCGCCCCATCATGTATGGCGAGCTCAAGTCCCACAAAACATCTATCATACACAGAACACCTACCCTCCTTCCAGAACCTACAAGAACCCAAATAGACCCAACTTCCGACCTGATCCAGAAATAAGAAACAGAGACCAAACAAAGAAAAAATTCACCCCATTGGGGGAGTCTTACACCAGCCTCTATTATCGTCTGAAAGAATTGGGGATGCTAAACCCAATTGAACCAAAACTGCCAAACCCACCTCCCAGAAACATTGACCAATCAGTCAGGTGTGAATATTGCTCCGGGGCACCGGGGCACGATACTGAAAAATGTTGGCACTTGAAGACTGCTATTCAAGAGCTCATTGATAGTCGGAGGATTGAGGTACAGGCTTCAGAAACTCCGAACATTACTCAGAATCCACTATCGACTCATCGTGAGACACACATGATAGAGTTGGCACAAGAGGAGAGCAGCAGGAAGCCGTCCCAATCAGTAATGATGATAAAAGCCAACAGTAAAGTGGAGAAAGAAGTTAAGAAAGAGAAAGCGACACTTGAGGTTCCAGTGAAAAAGCCGCCAGTGGTCAAAACTTTGAAAAATTGTAGTGCTAGGGGTTAAGCCTTTGTTGATAGTAAAAGGAGCATGCATGGAACCAGTGATCATAAAGCCAGTAGTGCAAATACCGGTGGTTGATACTAAAGCCATACCTTGGAACTACAACAAGGTTACAGTAGTGTACAAGGGAAAAAAAGTTACATGGGAGGTCAATGAAACACATGGCCTCACTCGTTCCGGGCGGTGCTTTGCCCTGGAAGAGTTAAGGAAAATGAAGGTGGTAAAGGAAAGTCATATGAAGAAGCCGGTCTCTGAAGAAGAAGCAGAATAATTTCTGAAGAAGATAAAAGCTCAAGACTACTCGATAGTAGAACAGCTGAGAAAGACGCATGCACAAATCTCATTGATTTCATTGTTAATTCACTCAGAGGAGCACAGAAAGGCACTATTGAAGATACTGAATGAAGCACATGTCCCCGAAAAGATCTCAGTCTGCCATCTTGAGAAGATTGCCAACAAGATTTTTGAGTCGAACAAGATAACATTCTCGGATAATGAATTGCCTGTCGAAGGGACTGAACAAAACAAGGCACTCTATCTTATCGTCAAAAGTGAAAAATCAGTGGTTACTCGGGTTTTAATAGACAATGGGTCGAGTGCAAATATTTGTCCACTCTCGACTCTCAGAAAATTGAAGATTAATCCTGACAGAATCCGGCAGAATAGTGTGAGTGTTCGAGGGTTTGACGGAGGAAGCAAAAATACTTTGGGAGATATTGTGATGGAGGTCACCATTGGGCCGGTAGACTTTACCATGGAATTTCAGGTGTTAGACATCACTGTGTCCTATAATATATTGCTGGGTCGGCCATGGATCCATGCGGCTAATGCCGTACCATCATCCTTACACCAAATGGTAAAGTTCGAATGGGAAGAGCAAGAAATTACTGTGCATGGAGAGGAAGACGCTTTCAATACCATAATGCCCTTCGAGGAAGCAGATGGGGACAAGGGTCCCTGGGTGTATCAGGTGACAGACACTGTGATAGTGAACAAGATAGCCGAAGGAGAGAGCTTGCCAATCCCTACAGTGGCATCTACCGCAGTGATGGTAGCCAAAGAGATGATCAAGAATGGATTTACACCGGGAAAAGGTCTAGGAATAGCCTACAGGGAATAACTCAACCTGTCCAGCTACCGGTAAACAATGACACCTTTTGCTTGGGCTTCAAACCTACCCACACTGACATCCAGAAAGCCAAAAGAACCAAAAAGAAAAATTGGACCCTTCCTAAACCAGTCCCAAAATTGTCCGACACCTTCACCAAGTCTGGTACACAATGACATCTGGTGACTGCTGCGTCAAGGTATGCTAAGATTAGACCTGAGGTGGAACTCCTGGCGAGGTTTGAAATGTTATTCGGGGACGTGAACATGGTGGTGATGGGCGAGGGTACCAGCAAGATTGATATTCAGTTCGTGGGGTCTAGTGTTGCACTCAATAATTGGGAAGCCACTCCTTTTCCAATCAGGAGGGAGTCTTGGTAGTTAGCTTTCGAAATATATCATCATTTCCCAAATTGCAATTTTATTTTTGTAGCCCCCACCCCCATTGAAATCAAATGTACCCAGTCTTTGTTCATCTTTTGAAAAAGTATCAATGAAATGTAGTTTCTTCTTCTTTCTTCATTTTTGCCTTATTTTTATTTATTTTTCCTTTTCTTCTTTTTTTACAGTTCAATATGCGCTGATTCTGATGATATGTCATGCATGAAGGATTTCCGGCCCAGTTCTGACAATCGAATTATTATACAAAAAATTCAGAATGAGAGTGAAATAGAATATGAGCATAAGGAAATACTGGAGGAAATAAGTAAAGACTTGAATCAATATGAGAAAAAACTCAAACCGAACTTAAATGAGACAAAGATTAGCGTACACCTAGAAGCCTCCCTCGGAAAAGAATTAATAAAGTTGCTGCATGAATTCAAGGACATTTTTGCCTAGTCCTATGATGACATGCCCGAACTTAGCACCGATTTGGTGGTACATAAGTTGCCTATCTATCCTGAATGCCTGCCGGTAAAGCAAAAGTTGAGAAAGTTCAAAATGGACATCAGCGTAAAGATAAAGGAAGAGGTGAATAAGCAGTTTGAGGCAAAGGTCATACGAGTTACTAAGTACCCCACCTGGTTAGCAAATGTTGTGCCAGTTCCAAAGAAAGATGGAAAAACCAGGGTGTGTGTTGATTACAGATAACTCAACAAGGCCAGTCCAAATGATGACTTTCCATTGCCGAATATCCACATATTAATCGACAATTGCGACAAGCATGAAATTGGCTCTTTTGTAGATTGCTTTGCGGGTTATGACCAGATCCTAATGGATGAAGAAGATGCGGAGAAAATCGCTTTTACTACGCCTTGAGGAACATACTGATATAGAGTGATGCCGTTTGGGTTAAAGAATGCCTGAGCTACTTATATGATGGCAATGACCACAATGTTCCATGATATGATGCATCGAGAAATTGAAGTGTATGTGGACGACGTCATCATAAAGTCCAAGAAGCAACATGATCATGTCAGGGACTTGAGGAAGTTTTTCCAAAGACTCCAAAGGTTTAATCTTAAACTCAATCCTACGAAATGCGCTTTTGGAGTACCCTCAGGGAAGCTATTGGGATTTATAGTAAGTCGGCGAGGCATTGAACTAGATCCATCAAAGATAAAAGCCATCCAGAGTTTGCCTTCGCCGAAGAACAAGAAGGAAGTAATGAGCTTACTAGGGAGGCTGAATTATATTAGTCGGTTCATCGCTCAGCTGACATCAACAAGTTGTTAAAGAAGGATGCAGCAGTGAAATGGACCGATGAATGTCAGGATGCCTTTGATAAAATCAAGGAATATTTGGCAAATCCTCCAGTATTAGTTCCTCCGGAGCCGCGAAGACCTTTGATCTTATATCTGACAGTGCTTGATAATTCTTTTGGTTGTGTACTAGGACAGCATGATGAGACAGGCAAGAAAGAATAAGCTATATATTACCTTAGTAAGAAATTCACATCTTACGAGGTAAAATATACTCAGTTAGAGAGAACATGTTGTGCATTGACCTGGGTGGCTCAGAAATTAAAGCACTATTTCTCAGCATACACTACATATCTAATATCAGGGTTGGATCCCCTGAAGTATATATTCCAGAAGCCTATGCCTACAGGAAGACTTGCTAAATGGCAAATTCTGCTCACAGAATTTGACATCATTTATGTAACACGTACGGTAATGAAGGCGCAAGCAGTTGCAGATCACTTGGCAGAAAATCCAGTGGATGATGAGTATGAGCCGCTAAAGACATACTTCCCGGATAATGAGGCAATGAGTGTTGAAGAAATAGAACGAAGTGATAAGCCAGGATGGAAGATGTACTTCGACGGAGCCGTCAATAGTAAAGGAGTTGGTATTGGAGCAGTGCTTATTCAGAAACGGGTCAACACTATCCCGTTTCCGCTCAGCTTCGATTTTTCTGTACCAATAATATGGCCGAATATGAGGCATGTATATTGAGTTTGAGGATGGCAATAGATATGGGTGTTCAAGAGATTTTGGTCATGGGTGACTCGGATATTTTGATACATCAAATTCAGGGAGAATGGGAGACAAGAGATTTGAAATTGATACCTTATCGGCATTGTCTACATGAACTGTCTCAAAGATTCCAATCCATAGAGTTCAAACATATCCCAAGAATGCACAATGAAGTGGCAGATGCCCTGGCCAGACTATCCTCTATGTTACATCATCTGGACAAAGCCTATATAGATCTACTTCAGATACAGGTATATGATCAGAATGCTTACTGTTTTGCTGTGGAAGGAGAGTTAGATGGAGAACCGTGGTATCACGATATCGAGGAATACTTAAAGACAGGAAAATACCCAGAGCAAGTCACCGGAGATCAGAAGAGAGCTGTAAGACGCTTAGCAAATGGCTACTTCCTCAGTGGAGGAATTATATATAAAAGAACACCAGACTTGGGCTTGTTGAGATGTGTGGATGCGCAACAAGCTGATAAGATTATGACTGAGGTGCACACTGGAGCTTGCGGACCTCATATGAGCGGGTATGTCTTAGCAAAGAAGATTTTGAGAGACGGGTACTATTAGCTTACCATGGAGCGGGACTATATCAGGAATGTGAGGAAATGCCACCAATGCCAAGTACATGGAGATTTAATCCACTCCCTACCTTATGAATTGCATACGATGTCCGCACCATGGCCATTTGTCGCCTGGGGCATGGATGTTATCGGACCAATAGAGCCTGCAGCTTCTAGTGGACATAGATTCATTTTGGTCGCGATTGACTACTTTACTAAGTGGGTGGAGGAAAGACATTCAAAGCGGTGACGAAGAAAGCCATGGTGGATTTTGTGCATGAGAAAATTATATGCCGATTTGGAATTCCCAAAGTAATCATCACAGATAACGGGGCAAATTTGAACAGTCACCTCATGGTGGAAGCGTGTCAGAGATTTAAGATCCTATATCGTAACTCTACACCTTACAGGCCAAAGGCAAATGGGGCAGTAGAAGCTGCAAACAAAAATATAAAGAAGATCCTTAGGAAAATGGTGGAGGAGTATAGACAATGGCACGAGAAACTGCCTTTCGCTCTTATGGGTTATCGCACAACAGTGCGCACTTCTATCAGCGCCACACCCTATTCGTTGGTGTATGGGACACATGCTGTTATACCCGCGGAAATCGAAATACCGTCACTACGAATCATAGCTGAAGCTGAGATATATGGCGAGGAATGGGTAAAAGCCCGACTGGAACAATTAAATCTGATTGACGAGAAGAGGTTGGCAGCAGTTTGCCACGGGCAATTGTATCAACAAAGAATGGCCAGAGCATATAATAAAAAGGTGCGTCCTCGGAAGTATGAAGTCGGACAACTGGAATTGAGGCGTATCTTACCACATTGGGCTGAAGCAAAGGGCAAATTCGCGCCAAACTGTCAAGGGCCATTTATGGTATCACGGGTGTTGTCTAATGGGGCATTATATTGACAGACGTTGAAGGGAAATGCGTAGAGACTGTTATCAATTCAGATGCAGTCAAAAGATACTATGTATGATTCCTTTTCAAATTGTTTGATTGTATTGTGCTGTGATTTTGGAATTGAAATGATGAAGGCATTTTATTCTCTATCCAAACACTTTATCCATTGACATCCCCTTTGAGCCGTGTTCGATATATTCTTTCATACCCCTCTCTCGGAATTGCTTATGACACGAAAAGAAAAGTAGCAAATAAAAAAAAAAAAATAAAAAGGAAGAAGAAGAAAAAAGTAAGAAAAAAAAGAAAAAAAAAGAGAAAAAGCAAAATGCAAGCAAAAGAAAAAGACAAAAAATCAAAAAAAAGTCAAAAGAAATTCATGAATTAATGGCGTAGTCTGAACTACATCTGACTTGATCCCGAAAGGGCACGTAGGCAGCCTCACTGAGGTTCAGTCACAAAAACAAAAAATCCAAAAATCCTCCACATATTGAAACTGGGCAGAAGTTATGTTTTATAATTCCGAGAGTTGCAAATATTTTTTAAACCCTCGTAAATTTTGAGCCTTTATATCTTTCTTTCTTAACCCATCCAAAAGCCACGTTATAGTCCAAAGAAAGACCTTCTAATCAATTTCAAGAAAATAACAAATGCAATGAGAATAAAGGAAGATCGGTACATTGGACAACATCAGTGGCACAGAAAAACAAAAGACAAAGAGGAAAAATGAAAAAAAAATGAAAAGAAATAAGAGTCTCATCAGTGAAAAGCTTAACCGGCACCGTGAGGCAACTGTGAGGTTGAGAGAAATAAAATGAGAGAGTTTTGTTAGTGAAAACCTTTACCGGCACTGCACGTTGACTGTGAGGATGAGAGAGAATAAATGAGAGAGTCTTATTGGTAAAAACCTTTCATTGCACCATAAGGCAATTGCAAGGATTATTTCTAGAAAAAAAAAAGCAACAAAAAATAGGATCGGTTTGGGTTATAAGGAATTTGGAGTCAGAATAATGGATTGAACGAACTGGGTCGGAGTTTAAATACATGGCATGGTCAACGGAATCAGCCAAAATACCTAGATAAGTCCTATCACTTCTCCAAAACACCCTTACCCTTTCGGAATTCATTTTCTGCATTTCATTGTTTATCCTTTGAAGGCTAACTACCAGCTTCCGATGAGAAGACTAGATCAGAAAAGAAAAAAAGGAGTTGAAAAGAAATAAAGGAGGTTGGCAAACTGAGCCAAAAGAAAAGAAAACAAAAAGGTCAAAAACAAGAAAATACAAAAAGAGCTTGCAGAAGATAGTCAACTAAAAGACCGCACAGCGGAAGAGAAGCAAAAAGAGGAAAAACAATAAGAGGCAGAGCGGCAGATGCCAGTTGCCAGCATCTTATAACTAATAAGATTTTGTTTTTGTGATTTAGACAGGAATAAATCGTCACTAATCACTTTAAAGTGAATGTGACCAATGTGGAAAGATAGAAAACATTAAAAAGAAAGTCCAGCAATAAATGGAGGAATCCATGGATGAAAATCAATCAATCAAGAAAATACAAAAACAGCGAGGAGGTATCAGCTTTTAAATTCACACCCTAGTTATCAAAGGAATATTTTCTGCATTCGCATTTCATGCATCAGGCGCCCACCTGGATAACAAGGGAATATTTTCTGGATTTGCATTTCATGCATCATGAGAATCACTCAATCAAGAAAACACCAAAAACAACGAGGAGGTATCACCTTTTTAAATTCACACCCTAGTTATCAAACTAAGGGAATACTTTTCCGCATTCGCATTTCATGCATCGGGCGCCCACCTGGATAACAAGGGAATACTTTTCTACATTTGCATTTCATGCATCAAGCGCCCACCTGGATAACAAGGGAATGCTTTTTTGCATTCGTATTTCATGCATGCGCCCACCTGTATAACAAAGGAATACATTTCTGCAATTTTAATTTCTGCAGTTTTAGTTTGTGTTAGCTAACATGAGTAACACCGTAACATGAAGAGCCCATACTGGGGCAGAAAGAAAAGTTTGTTGTTTTGTTTTATTTTGAGAATGTATCAGTTTGAAAGCGAGAAGTAACATCGAAAATCAAAAAAAAAATAGGGGGAAGCAAGGAAAGGAAAGTCAACAAAAAGAAAGTCAGCCGCACAGAAAATCAAGGAAAAAGAGACAAAGAAGAATAAAGAGACAAGAAGTTAGATAGGAGCAATTGTAACTCGTAGAATTATAGCTTAGAATAGCTTCTTCATTTTACATTTTACCTCCCCCCCCGATGTAATAAAGAGTTGATCAGCAAGTCTAAACAATGTCAATGCAACAGTAAGTCTGGTAGTTTCAAACTGCCAGACCTTCCCGAACTACACTGACCTGATTCCTGTTTAGCCCAGGATATGTAGGCAACCTCTAAAGCAGGGTGCGGTCAAAAGGTTTTCAAAAATGCTTCCTACGGAATATGCCAATGGGAAAAAATCTCTCATTACTGCTCACTTGTCTTTGCACTGAAACTCTTCGTGTTCCCGAGCAAAGAGGGCCAGCTGTGAGCACGTGATTTTTGCACTAGGCAATAAAATTCCAAAATTTAAATAAATAATATTTTTGAGTGCAATTACATGTTTTGATTGAAATTAGATACATTTTTATGTTTGAATAATTAGAATTTAAAATTAGAAAATCAAAAAATATAGGTTAAATACATGTATTTTTGAATTAAAGTAGTTTAAGAAAAAATTAACAAAAATAGCATTAATAACGGAAATTAAGGGGAAAATAGTAGAAAATTGCCAAAATATATCAAAAAATTAGTGAAGGTAGGAAATTGAGTAATTTAAATAATACAAAAAGAAAAAATTAAATACAAATAAAATTATCACAAAAAATAATTGAAATACCAAGAAAATACAAAAAATATAATAAGATTGGGCCAAAAGAAATCTGAAATACTGGCCCAAACACATTGGCCCAAAGAACCGGTCCCCTTGATCCAAATCGAATGCAATCTCAACCGTTCATCCACGCAAATCCAACGGCTGAGACATTAGCTAAATATTAATTATTTAATTAAATCTGAGATTGAATCCCAGCCGTCCAAGCCTATAGATCTAACGGATGAAGGCAAGTCTCATTTAAGTCGAGACGGCACCGTTTTGTATTCACCAATCTTGACCGTTGATCTTAATTGATCTAACGGCCAAGAGCTCATCAATTC